>VACF01002122.1:27798-161682 GCA_006891605.1 Pleurozium schreberi | reverse complement strand
GGTTACTGATGATAAGTCATGCTCCCTCCCTGAAGTCTCAGTTTGTGACATCTCAAAGTGACACAAAACAAAAAAACTGGGATCCTAAATACTCCAAGCGAGCATCTGCGTTGAACTTCAGAATTCATTTAATTCAACTCAATTGGTGAAGCTGTAAAGTTGTGGACATGCTAGTAACATATAATGCTCAACCAACACCGAACCACAATGAACGTCCACTATCACAACCAACACACTGTGACCAAGAATTGCCTGATCAGTTCCAAAGCCATACGAGTTTCCCAGCACCAAGCGAAGTTGCTTCCACACTTGACGAGAAAATCCCGGAGCAGGATCACTGTGAGATGACCAGACACTAAATTCTGACGAAACCTACTGAGTGAAAGGCAACGCTCGGCACGACAAGAATACACAAATTCTAGCAGAAGTATCTAGAACCTGAAACGGGTATATATTTTGAACCTGATGATTAGGGTTTTGRAACCAATCCTTAGGAAG
This sequence comes from Pleurozium schreberi, assembly GCA_006891605.1. Lineage (NCBI taxonomy): Eukaryota > Viridiplantae > Streptophyta > Bryopsida > Hypnales > Hylocomiaceae > Pleurozium > Pleurozium schreberi. Next base: position 161,184 of record VACF01002122.1, on the reverse strand, counting down.
ACGTCTGTTCTTAAGACGCTTCTCAGTAGCCCTGAGGAATTAAGTATTACCGGTGGTAGTCTTCTCTGCAACATCTGCTGCGTCTATACTAATTCGCTCGATGGAAGGCAAAATACTCCAATTTGGGGATTGCACTGCTCGTAGCCATCTGAAATCATCGACATTCTCCCACTCCCCTGCAAAACATTAGCGTTGTGAGAATGGGAAGATTAGGTCACACCAGCACATGAGATAAGATTAGTTTAGGATTAAAGAACAAGAGCTGCAGGTACATAAATAGGACTTAATTAACCCCTGAAGGACCAAGGATTCAATAGTTTGAAGTCACCAACTAGATTGATCATGCTGTGAATATTCAGTAATTCAGATGGGGCCAAATTTTATATCACCAGACTGTGAAGAACAAATCGCAAGTGTTGGTCAAGAAAGAAATAAACTTGTAGAAAACAAAGCTTCCATAGACATACTAGGCCTTCGGAGTTACGAGATCTCAAATCCATATGAAACCTGAAAACTCAAGTCAAGATTTCTAATGAAATAGGGTTTGGGTGGCACCTGTTTCCTCCTGGAGATTGGCAGCTTGGAGAGCATCTTCAGCGCCCGAATAGTGAAATGCATAAGGAGCAAACCGAACAGAACTTGTGTACTCTACAATAGGTCGGCTGCGTACTCGCAGATAAAAGTCCGTGTTCTTCGTGGAATGTATACGAATTTGCTGAGATGCAAGCATCAATGTACTGCCCTCAACATCATCAATGAGCACAGATCCCGTCACAGGACCCGTGCACACCTGACAATTCCTAAGTTTGTTCACATAAAGAGCTCTACACTTTCCTATCAAATAAACCCTGCAATTGCTAAGATTTGTGAGCATATATTCTCTATCCTCTAGATCCTGTGAGTATCGTACAAGGGTGCAGTCTTTTTGATCCTTAATACCATAAAAACTCGGCACAGGGCAACTAGGTTTGCTATCACTAACAGTAACAGGTACAGCTGGCTGCATCTCTTTGTGCTTCTCTGCTGGCTTCGCAGTTTTGCTCCGGAAAGAGAATTTTTTCTTAGGGAGAAGCTCAGCAGTTGCCGCCTCTACTTCCTCCTTCAACTTGATAATTGAAGTCTGGGAGCTTTGAATACTATAAGTGGGCAAATAGAAAGAGGAATTTGCTACCATCGTTTCCATGTTGGAAATGTACTCAAAATTGAGCATTACAACAGAACAAGGAAAACAGATTTTACCTGAAGGCTCCAGTGGCGCATAAAACTSGAAGAACTGTCCTGCCTCACAGTGTAGTAGTTGCAGAGAAGCTGCACGAAACGACAAGTGAAAGCGATGAGCTTGTACAAATGGTGGAAAGGTCACACGTGACGTTTGTAACCCAAAGATTTTCTCTGTTAKGCATCCYGTGGAATTTCACTAGAGGARARAATATCTCTACCCAAAATCCTTGGGGAGATTATAATGGAAGTGGCCACTCATGCTTCAGAAGTTGTGGAAGGTAAAAAGAGCCTGCTAAAACTGGGTAATAATGTAATGCATTTAGCAGATGATAAGGTAGGAAGACAACAATAAACTGAGTTTAGTATAAGGATAGCAACCTGCTGATCTACTCCGAGATCCACTTTCCACCAGGCTGACATTTGTCCATTATCAATACAAGGTCCTGCAAATGATGTACCCTACACAACAACAACAACAGCATTGCAGTCAAGTACACCTTCGAGATAAATTTTCCATTACTAAAGTCATTCAAGACGAGCTACACAGAGTAAATGCTTACAAAGCATTAAACGTGRATTTCAACAAAATTAGATTGATTCAGGAACCTGTAAACAAAATCACCAATAAGTAAGCCATGCTATCACCGTGATARATAAGGAAGCCACTGTATTATCATTGTGATAATAGGAAAACCTCCCCATGAAGCATGGGAAAGATTCTTCATAAGATGCTGTCAAAAATTTACTGAAGAACCATTTTCAGTAAATGCAGGACGGAACAAAAATYGATCTGAGGAAAACMGACAAAATCAACTGCAAGGTTATTATGGTAAGAATGGTGGGATATCAAAAGGATCATATAGTACCTGGTAGTTCCGAGATACAAGAGCTTTAGCATYAGTAAAACGTGAAGGAGGGCTGCTTGCTGAAACCACCAGCTTCTGCAACAGGAAGTGAGAGCATTCAGTTTAGAGACAAGTCAAAAAAACTAATAATTTGGAGAAGGAAGAGTCGTGTTATGCCCAAYTCGGAAACAAATTCTGTGCAGGAATTGCAGRGTCTGACACCYCTGATTTAYCAAAAGAAAGAMGAAACCATACCCTAAATTATGRAAATATGTATTKAGAGKTACTTGACTAYKGGCTTCCAAAGTGGACTTCCTATTTTTAGCATAGGCACTTRGGGGTTAATTAATACGGTAGTTGAAGATGCCAACCGCCTCTGGAAAACCAGAGATTGGCCAACAATGAAAGCTATACCTTGGTGAGAACGGGATTCATCCAGGGATGCTGTCCAGAAGATGTGCCCAGATAGTAAAACACCCCATTGCAATCTCCATCACTTATGTACAACAATTCTTTGAATGTCGAAAGCCGCTGGCTGAACCTGACGGTGCTGCGTGGAAACTTGACCAACCTGCCTTGAGTACGCATGTCAAGTGACTGAAAGATCTCCCTGGAAATAAACAGACAAAAAGAACATTATGTAACTGGACGATAATCCAATGAGAGGTGAGATAAAAGTTGATTGAATGATACTTAAAGAAGAAACGGTATACTATGTGAAATGTTCTCAGTTGATTGAAGGGTTTAGTCAAGACAGGCCATGGTAGCATTCTAGATGTCCATCCAGTTCAATAAACCGTTCATCTCAATTATTGAAAGAGTTTAGTAGTTCTYCTTACCTAARCTGGAAACAAGAGAAAGTGCAATAACTGGCACAAGAGTTTTGAATATTAACTGCTGTTGAAGAGTGGAGGATGTCAAATCTTGGCATAGGTACTCAATAGCTTCTTCCACCTGACACAATACATCGCACTCTTAGATATGCAGAATCCTTATATTGACACGAACATAGTGCATTAACCTGCTTCAAATACAAGAGGGCCATGACTTGATACAGMAAATACAACATTGCCGTATATCTATCAATAATATCAAACCAACACTAGACCAAACTACATTCTGCGATTCAGAGATGTCAAGTGCAACAAGCAATGCGCAATGCCATATGATACTGTTTGTCGGATGTCAGAAAAKGTCACTCCTGCCATTATTCTTTCAAATTCATCTTTCAAAAGGTTTGACAAAAARTGCCCAAATACTTTCAAGACACATTCCAGTAGGGTACTCACAAGCTCCTCCATTACAGGGAACAACTTGCAGAGTTCCGAAATTTGTAGCTGTGGAGAACACCAGTCAAGATATCAGAAACAGTAGAAGAAAAGTTTAAAATACACGGTAAATAAGCTTCCAATATACAACAAAACRAGGTCGTGCCATTTTCACCTGGAAGTGACACAAATACGCATGAGAGAAAATAACCGAGCAAAGTTTTTGCACGTAACCAACAAAGTCATTGGAAGATTCGCTGGCTCACCAACTGCAAAACTGGGAGGGGCACGAGAGGGAATCGCACAAGAGGAAGCAAGAGTTTAACGTCTTCAAGCCGTTCTTGGAATAACGCTGCACTCTCCGTCTTYGCTTGTTCATTCGCATCTTCCCAACTGTGGACGGTGTCCTTGTTCGCACCCCACACCATTATAGCGTCCAAAACTTTCTCTTCAGAAATCACGGATAAAGCTGGATGCTGACACACCAACATACAACCCACCACTGTAAGCATCTATTACCTCACAGTAAGGCAGTCGAGTGAGGAAATCTCAAGAAATTTATGGAGGTATCCASTACTGCCCTTGATGACATGGAATAGTGTTTAAATTGCGGGCCTATCCTAATTGGACAAACCGGGAATTCCTGGAAAAGCCAATTGCAAAACAGAACATCCAGGAATCCCATAGAGGCGCAAGACGACTCAATCATAGCTACAATGATCCCAGAAGAAGATAATCGTCATAAACAAAATCATCATCATTGACCTCACATCACGAAATTGACTAAATAATCAACAGTCCCCCAAATCAAGAGAACCAGCACTGAAAATCCAGTCAAGTGCAAAACATTTGGCAAGTAGAATTTTGCAAGTTTCTGAATCAGTACTGCAAACCCTGTCAATTGCATAACATGTCGCAAGTAGAGTTTTGCAAGTTTCTGAATCAGTGCTGCAATCCCTGTCAATTGCGAAACATGTAGCAAGTACAAATTCCAAGTTTCTAAATCACTCCTGAAAACCCTGTCGATTGCAAAGCATGTCGCAATCGCCTTGAGATCTGCCGAAAACACTCACCATCGTGTGCCCCGTATAGATATACCGCAGAAACGCATGCAGCACCGCGTAGTTCACCAAGGGGAGCCTCACGACATCGTCATCCACCTCCCCAAACCCCGTGCAAGTTGCCGCGAGCAGCACGCGATGCGCGCGTACCACTTTCCGATTATGCCCAATCACGAACTGCACATCCGCAAACTCCGCGCTCTCCAAGTACTGCGCCAACCCCCCTCCTATCCCTTGCAATGCATTCGGCATGTACTTCCCACTCACAGGAGCAGGGGGTAGCACACGGACGTTCCGGTAGCCCACGTGCTTGTCCCAGCTACTCAATCCCACGTACTTGATCTTGCAATTGGGGGTTGGATCCGACCATTCGTAAACGATACTCTGTCCGGGCTCGCCTTTGCCCACTGTAATTCGCCCATCGAGCACACTAATCCAGTAACGCTCAAATGCGGAAGGACGGAGAACGATACCTGCGACGTCCACGACGGTCTTCCCGTCGACGAGAAACTTCAAACGACGATTGCAATGGCTGCCTAATATCACTGTGTAGTTCGCGCCAACATCCGTGCGGTAATGCTTGCAGCCTGCGAGGGAAATTCGGTCAAACTCAATGTCCAAATCCCAAASAGAGATTGCAATTGGGGTTGGACTCCAATAGCCACATTTCACAAACCTCGGTGAATCAAAAAGCGCCCAAACATTTCACAAAATTCGCCAAACCTGCTTGATCCTTGAMAACCACAGTGACAGGCATTCCACCAAATCGCAAACAGAGATTGCAATTAGGGGTGAACTCCAACAGTCACAATACACAAACCTCATTAAATCAAAAAGAGCTCCCAAGCATTTGACAAAACACACCACAATTCGCATTACCTGGTTGATCCTTGAAAACCACGGTCACATCGTTCGCCGCCCGCACCTCAAACGCGACGCACCCGCGCCCAGGCGTGAGGAAGCTCTGGTCGTCGCCCATGAGCCAGGCGCAGTCGAAGGGCGGCACGACCAGGACAGACGAGCCGGCCATCGCAGGRAGACAGGAAATCACCAAGCCTCGCCACCGAAACAACTAACATCTGATTACTCAATCCCAACCCACTGCAATTYACAAACCCTAGAACCCAAACCCAACAAAATCCGRGATACAGAACTTATGAGAAATASCGCAATGGCAGCAAACTGAMAGTAGTGAAGAAGGATTTGCTGCGAAATGCACGCCAGGGATGAGCTTGGCATTGAGAAAGCTCCTGAGGTTCGTTCTGAGTTTGTAGATTAGTAATTGTGGGGATGTCTGGGATCTTTGGAATCGGCTTGAGGTGGGGCATGTGAGAATCTGGTGAGAATCTGGTGAGAATCTGGCAGTCGAAGTGCGATGAGGATTATTTCGGGCAGTCGCACGGACTCTTCCACATTCGCGCTTATCTGCCAGTGCCGCCACATGGGTAACTTAGTGCATGCTCCTGCCGCTTCCCAAACCCCAATAAACCGCCTCTCCGGGTGGGTCCTTGTTGCTTTCGGGGTTTGTAAGGTCCAGGCACCAGTAGCCGCTCATTTAACCCCTAAATGCCCAAGGCATGCCCAAGGCCTGTTTTAGGTTTTCAGGTTCTAGAAATTTGCTCCAAATTGAAAGAAAAAAAAACATTTTGATGAATTCTATCAAATTTTTTTTAATTGTACTTGTACAAATTTAAACTAGACATGTTAGAGATTACATTGGAAAAGAAAACATAACAATATCACTTATGAGTCAAAAGATTATAATGTTTAACTGAGAGGGTGTCAAAACTACAAAAAAAATTTGAATCCACTTTTCGCATGGTGAATCTAAAAAGTTTGTCAATCATATATATGAGGTTATAGGGTCCAACATGTACAACCCCAATCAATTTATAGCTTCTCAAAATCTACTTTACATTTTTCTTAAATTAATTTCTTATGCAATTTTGTCTCCAAGATCTAGTGTATTTGAGGCTCATTTCCAAGAACCCTCGACAATAGGAAAAGTCAAGATTACATTGGGTACCCTTGCACAAAATCTTGAGTAGAAAAATCATAGTCATTTATTTTCTAGATCGGATTTTTGATGCTAAAGCTAGACCTTGATAGGCATCTACCAAAAATACAAACTACTAAAAATAGCAACATAGTTAGGTTTACTTCAACTTCAAAGTTTTGTTGACACCACATTTGGGTGCCTTGGGCATTTAGGGGTTAAGCAATTTTGGAGCAGATTGTGAGCTATATTGGTGGTCGAAAATTTTCCTAGGAAATATGAGGATAGCATAATTTTCAGTATTTTATTACCAAAATTGGAATCATTGCAAATTTTGGGAGCTCAAAAGTGCACTTCACATGTAGTCAATGTCTAGAGTCTTTCAATTCCGATCATTTCAAAATTACTTTCATGCTCAATTCTACTTACTTTCTTGCTCACTACTATGGGATATGTGTCATAACTCATTAGCTTCAACCTTGAAAAAAATAAACAAAAAAATACAAATCAAACTTTGGTTGCCTAGTTGGAAATCTCTTCCATCCTTGGTTGGAATAACTGCATTCCTATAGGTGGAGTGTTGGGCATGGTTGACAATTGGTGCCTCCGTCTACGTCATTGTTGTTGTCATTTTCTTTCATCCTCCGTTTATGATTTTTCCAAAGGGCTTTTTTTGACCTTAGCATGGAAAGAATACTCCAATGGAGTTGGACTATATGTAGGAAGAAAAAGGTTAATTTAGGTTTGAAAGACTAGCATAAATGAAGCTTCTGTTAGGAATGGATCAACTAACTAGTAAGCCTCATGGACCAAAATGATGAATTTCATCTATTAAGATGTAAACCATAAAAATAAACTAACATGTCATATTCTCTCTCCCAAAAAAATTTTGGGTCCTTAAATGACGATAAGGTTATTTCTTGGCTCAAATGACAACATGGTCACATATATTTGGGTGGACTATGGCGGTAAGYATCCTACCAACATTTGGATTTGAATTCATGCCCACCCCATTGGTGTGCCAAAGTCAAAGTTGCTAAGCCAAGGCAATCAATGCTTTAAACATAACTAAACTTAGATATAAAAGGCCATTGTTTGACATATTTAAATTGATTGCCATGGCACTTAGGAATGCTTGGCACTATGTTCCAAGTCCCAACTCTCCAAGTCAAAATTCACTGCCAAATCTCAATTTCTTTAGGTAGTAGAAGGTGAATAAAAAAGATCAAACATGGCACTTGGATCTTCAAAGTGTTAAGGCCAAAGTCTCAACTCAAATGTCCACCTTGTCTCACATATAATATTATGTAGCAATAAAGTAGTCCAAAAYATGGGTCATAAAACATTTGAACTCGGGGGTTCACTTAGAGTGTCCATAAAAAACCATGTGCAAACAAAACTTTGGACCCCCTATTTACTTTTTGGATTTAACATAAAATTAAATAAAAAAAATATGAGCACATTTCCCTACTTTGAAAGTTTATGTTGTGGATTACTGATATTTTAATTTGTTTATAATAATTAGTTAGAAACTTTTGAAGTAAAAAAATGCATTGTAGAACTGAAAAATAAATTTCACATCCCTATATTATATAAGAAAAAAATTTCTTAAAAATGAACAAAAATTTCCTACAAATAACTCTCTATTGAAAGCTCATTTTGAGTTAAATATTGATGCAGTGTTCATCTAAATGTATTCTCTATAAATATTTGAGTTGAAAAACATGCCATTTTAGTTCATTTTCAATCTCTTCTAAAAATCATTTCATATTTTATTTGAGTTGGAAATTTTTTCAATAGAAACCTATAATCATTATTAGACAATGCTCAAAATTTTAGGTTGAAATTATAGTTTATAAGAAACCACTTCTTCGCATGTGGTTTGTTGTAGTAAAACTAAGTGACCCTTTGACCATTTGAAGCGTACTAATAGCATCAAATTTGCATTGGACGAATTGGAATTGAATTTCAATTCACAAGGATGTTTTATATGGTATTTTTTTTTGCTTAATTTTATATTCAAAACAATAGTTGGGACTTGGAGCCCACATTGGAACTATCTTTCTATCTAATAAAAGCATAAAAGCATAGAGTGAGAGCATATATATACCTACTTATCTCAAACTTATAAAACTAGATCTTGTATGGGTGTCAAATTGTTATGCCAACTAAGGAACATACTTACCTTCAACCAATCTTTATGAAAGCTCAAAGGCAAATAAAGAGAAGGGTGACCATAGAATACCTAAGTGGAACTCAAATTGAATAGGAGAAACAACATACATAGGAGGTGGTAAGCTAAAGAATATGAAAACCAACTACTCTATAAAAACAAAGCAAGCCAAAAACCTAGACAACAAAAAAGAAGTCTCCAACACTTGTACTACCTTGCGGCAACATTTGTGATCATAAATACCAAGCTAACAAGAAAAATTGTAGTCCAGGTGTAGGTCATAAAATGATCATTAGTGAATTGCCTACTCACTTTAGAACATAGCATTGCATCTTATTACCAAATGAGGAAACATCATAAAAAGTCATATAAGTGGTTATAACTTATTTGAGCTAATTTGAGAGCTAATCAGTATGATATTGTTTAAATATATCTTAAACACAATAGAGTTAATTGTAAAGTGACCTCCATCTTGTAGAAGGAGGTTAGAAGAAGGTTTAATTAAGAATAGTTCAGCAAAAGATACACATTGATTTGGGCCAAACTCCATCAAATCAAGTTTGGGTGCTAGATTTTGAGTATCTTATGAGATGGAGAATAATATTTTGTAATGTGGAAAAGCAGGCAAAACTTGGTTTTCAATTCCGCCTTGTGTGCCTAGTGTTGTTGCCACAATAATTATAACAAAATAAAAACAAAATTAATTTTCTAATTCATTCAAAATTCAAAATTCATTATTTTTTACATCATGTACATTTAAATGCCATGAAACAAAGCCTGTGCACCTCTTCCCATAGAAGACTTTCTAATGACACCAAGAACACGATCGAGGGACACATGATTCCAAAGATCTCATTGTAACAAAAGAAAACAAACAACTTAGTTTAACCCCTTTATTATAAGATTGTCCAACCCAAATGGCCTATGATTTGGAATACAAAACAATTTAAGGTAGTTGGACTATGTATTTGCAAAATCTTGATTCTACAACCATGTATGCAAAAGCGAGAACTAAATTATTATGGAAAAGGAAAAAATTATGGAGCAAAGATATCAAAATTGTGCTTTCAAAAAGCGCACATTTTAGGTGTTCTGGTTAAAGCATAGCTCATGTATATATTCTCACAATAAGTCAAAAAGCAAGAATTGTGTTGAATGTAGAACGTTAGACCTCATTTTGGCATAGTAGAATGATCTTTATCAAAAGCTTTGAACCATTCATGAGAAGTTGGAAAATAAAGCTAAATTTCATTTCTAAAAACCTGATTGAGATCTCAAACCTCCAATCAAAAGATATGGACAAAATTGATAGAGGGCAATCAAAAGTTATGGACAAAATTGACAGAGGTGCAATCAAAAGTTATGGACAAAATTGACAGAGGGGTTTGAAGGGACATCTTTTTTGACAATTTAAACATCTTTTTGAATTAAGCTCATAACTTTTTGATTGGAGGCTTAAAATAACAAATGGATTTGTGAAATGAAATTTAGCTTACCTCAACCACTTTGTTTGAATTAAATTTTTTTTTAAGAGTTATTCTACAATACCAAAATGAGGTCTGAAGTTCTACATTAAACACAATTGCTTTGTCCTAACAATGAGTGATCAAGCTTTCATCTTTAAATTGTTCCATACCTTTAGAGGATTCATGACAAACACTGGATTTCATTATAATAACAAGTTTTTCTCCTTGCACCTCACAATTGGATTTCGATAAACATAATTGTTGTTTCCAGGGAAAATGGAAGTAGCCATGCTATTGAGAATTTTTTTGACTACCACATTACATGTCAATTAGCAAATAGCCAATGTTCTTGAATATTGTGCTTTGCATTTTTGTCTCAAAGAATATCATTATTTCCATCAGAAATGGAAGCAAGCAAGACATTGTGAAAAAATTTGCACTACAACATTACATGTCAATTAGCATATACAATTTGATTTCTCTAAAGTAGTATTTTTGATTCATTTTGTATTTTTGTAACAAGCTAGGTATAGGATTTATTTACCTTCTTGTACAACCTAAGTTTTGGATTTTTTTCTCGTTTGGAACAAAATAGTGTTTAATTTCATTTTGTATCTTAATTCATAACAAGCTAGGTTTGGAAATCTTCAATTCTTTTGGTAATAAGTTGGGTCTACGTTCTTTTCTTATTTTTGTAATAAAAAAATTCTCAATTTTTTATTTTTAATACTAGAAGCTAGGTCAGTCAATGAGCTCCGATTGAAAAACCTAGTTACAAGATAGAGTCAATCATTAGATGTTTTTTCAACCCCGCAGGAGACTATTTCGGGGTTGTTTCCCGAAACTGTTCCCTACGCAGGGAACCAACGATTGCTCATCTGAAATTTTGAATTTCAAAAAAAAAAAAAAAAATTTAGAAATCTTGGAGAGTATAAAGAAACTAAAAACTGATTTAAAAAATTATTATTTTTCAAATATTTAATAATTAATTAAAATAATTAATTAATTAATATTATTTGACGTGGTAGTCTCTTTGCCTCGTGATACTGCCTACGTTTCTACAGATCAAGAACTCGCAATCTTCTAAATGGTCCAAAAAACATCTAATGTGTACTACAAGGGCTTCTACAATGGAACAATGCATGGTTCTTCTGGCAAACCAATAGTTGATGCAATATCAAGCAATGAAGCTCCACATTCATCCTAACTTTTTGATTAGATGTTAAGTTGTTTCCTTGTCCAATTTAAGTAATTGTCTTCTTGGTATTACACTTTTATTTGTTGCTTGGTTGGAAGGTTACAAACTAACCAAGAAATTCTAACAGTTTCTAAGATGGTAAACAAGGTTTGCCATGTCAATTTGGTACATGGTCATTTTAATGCCAACATTTCCTTCCAAACCCCTGTTTTTTTGAGGGGACCACATATTTTGTGTCTTCAAGAATTATGGCCTACACTTCATGAATTAGCTCATATCAAATTCAAGTATGCTAAGCCCTTCTAGACACAATAGGGAAAGAAAAAAAAATTAGAATTAAAAAATGCAACTTGTACGCCTTGTTGAATGTTGAAATATGACACTTTTACAGAGTGCACAATATACCAAGAATTTTCCTAGAACTTGGAATTAGTCAAAAAAAAAAAAAAAAAAAAAAAAGAAAAAAAAAAGAAAAAAAAAAGAACTGGTTAAGAAATTGTGTTGCTACTCAATTGGTGTCATGTTCAATTGCAAAAATCTCATCTCAAAAAACCCTCGGGAAAAAAAATCAAACAATGTTGTGTACATGGAAACCTCAGCAAGAGCAGCCAAATATAGACCTCTAGACAAGTTGTATCAAACATCGTAAAGGGGTTAGGTCTCTTGAGAATGCGATAATGGCTCTCACTACAGAAAAAATGTTTTATTGGACAATTCTGAAATTTTGAAGTACAATTTCTGAAATTTTGAAGTACAATTTCAAGTATTTAATGGATAATCAAGAGAAACTCGTACTATATGAATGATTTGGACAGAGGTCTACGAAAGACCACAACGTGTCTGATTGAAAATGGTGTCTGCAGCATAACGAGCAACCCAATTGGAGCCAGCCTTGGTACAGCAGAAGGCATGTAAATGTCCTTCTCTTTCCGTAGCAACGTTCAGTTCTGGAACCTTCTTACTCATCTGCAAGTCANTTTTTTTTGGATTATTCATAGGTTGTCTCAAAATAAGCATGTTGGAATCCTCTTTCAATTCCTTGCAAGATTCAAMAAAAGCTTGTTTAGCCTAAACCAAGGAACCATGCCCGAAAGCTTACTTGGACCACGATAAGTGGAAATAAGTTAATTTACATCACGTTGAAATTCAAAGAAAAGTATGGTGCCATAAGGGAAGGCAACATTCAAATTCAAGCAATCACAATGAAGATTAMATATTATAGAACCGTGTGGATCCGAAAATTTAATGGGTTAAACCCGYAAATTTTAAGAGTTCTTTTTGCTTTTGCATGCAACACTACTGTCAAATTGTCRCAAAATTCCATTGATAATCTATGCATTTGTAAACCTWGGCTGTGACATTAAACAGGTCTGGGAATCTGGGAGCATGACCGATTAAGCTATATRAAGAGATTGAAGATTTCAACACACAAGTTGCAGAGGGTTGCAGTAGGGACAAGAGTGGCAGGTTGAATTACTGTACCCACCTCATCAARAAGTGACAAAGGTCCCCAGTGGTCATCGATACCAAATAGAAATGATATCTTCTTTCGATTCTGCTTCAAGTACTCCCAGTCTGGCTCTTGAGACAGCTACACAACAGAATAATCCATCTAAGAGACCCAAGTCAAAGCCATTAATAACTGAACCATCCCTGCTGGAACTAACCTCTATACCTCCTTGAAGGCTTTATATTCTATGTAAGAATACCAAAATGTGAAGATCTTTTCTGCAGCAAGTCACGCAATATACTTGTGGATCTTACCGATGCAAACTCAGTCCTTCCCATGTACAAGAAATTGCTTACGATATTTTTCTGCACCATTGGTAAACGTTCATAATAGATGTTAATATGCAAGGCCACTAGTTCCATCTTGTACATGCATCACAAGTCAAGAAATTCTTCTCTTCGAAGAATTCTTTTACGATTTCGTTTCACAAACGAGTGCCAAGTAGTAGTCAAAATGCTCAAAACAAAGATGTTCATATTGTAACCCTTAAGGCCAAGAAATCATGGTTTAAATGAAAATTTGATTGATTAAGTTGTGAAGAATACAAGCAGATCCAAATTCTATATCACCAGGATCAATAAAGAACATTGCATATGTTGGTCAAAAAATGAATTAAATTGACAAAAAAGATTCCTCAATTGACCCACTCGAAGTGCCAAACTCATACGGAGTACTAAACTGTGTATTAAACACTAATTTCTTCATAGCAAGCAGTATTCATTTAGGATATGAAAAGCAATACCTGCAACATGTATCGGCATGTCACATCAACAGCAAGAGGATCCCATACACGGCCAAGCAGCAATTTCACTAAACCCCTTGCGAATTTTTTGGGAAGCCGTCCCACAAGACCTGCAAATGTGCTAATAACTGCACACAAAGCTGGGGACCTGCTCACACAACATAAACGAGTTGTCAATGTGATGAAGGACATGGGCCCTGGTAAGTGAAATCACGGACTGTCATGCAAAACAGCTTATGAGGCGCAGCAGTTTATTTTTGAATGCCTATTATTGGCTACTCAAGAATGCAAGGAACCTCAAATCCGTTATAAAATACAATTCCAAAGCATTCACAATTTCCTAAAAAAAATAATCAATTTTGTGCACCATCGACTACTCAAGAATGCAAAGAACCTAAATAAACAGCAAGATCACCAAATTGGTCTCAAAACAAGGGGCGCCGAAGCTACAAACATGGTGAGACGGAAGACAAGCCACACCACAGCGTGTTGAAGCTCGCCACGCAGGAAATGCCTTGACTCCCCAAATTCGAGTGGCGTCCACGAGCATGATTACGGGCGATCGTCACCGATCCCTCTCCAGTCTCCTCCGCAWATCCGTCTGCGCGCCTGGCTGGAGACAGAGGTACAAACGAAAGCAGAGTTTTTCAGGCTTAGTTCCGATCCTTCTGGTTAGGTACCAAGCCTCGAGGCCCAGAAGGCGGGATTGCCGCATGGGTAATATCCGTTTGAGATCCGGGGCAAATAGAGCAGTGATTGTGATATTAGAGAATAATGTGGCATTAAAGAAGTCCTTGGACAGCAAGCCTGAAGACTCGGTACCGAACCTACATTTTAGGGTTCAACGATATGTAATACTGAAGCTCTCCGCCAGTGAGCTCAAACTTTGTTCACAGTCTTGAAGCGTCAATGTCGTCGATGACGACTTGCGCGTGCGATTAGAATTGGAACCGAAAAAAGGACCGACTTGTGCGTCATCTATAGACCCCTTTTTAAAATCGAAATCGCGCGGAATTCACACGCAGGCTTTGGTGTTTTCCATGTGCGGTGAATTGCGCATCCGAGAGGGAAGCGGAGGTTGCAATGCCTCGTGTGCGAGTGGTGTCTCGCAACTTTATGGAGATGGTGGCTGCATTGCCAGCGGCCAAGCTGGATTTGCTTTACGATCGTCATTGGACCTGCCAAGCGGTTCTACGGTAACTGTGTTCATATCATCGCCTGCTTGCTTTCTTCCCGATCGGATCCAGGGTTACCGCAAAGTGGAATAGAACCGTCCTAATCCCTTCTCTAGTTTAGTAATAATTCGAACGTTTTAAATCATTATATTTTTAGGTGAAGCTCGAGAACTGAGTCTTCGAAAACACAATTGAAAGAAACGCAGCCAATGCAATTAGATACGGAATATAACGAATGAATTTCTTTTTGGTAATCCTGGTCGGATCCGCCTCAATTCGGGGAGCGAAGGAYCTTATGASAATTTGAGTAGGACCTGAAATTTTCACTGTAGTTCTGAAATGGCTGAGCTGTTTCTAAAGAAGTCCATTTCATTCTAGCCTGACGAGGTCAATTGAAAATAAAATCCCAGTAACTACTAAACCCACGGACAGACTTACACCAATGCAATCAAACACCACTGAAGAAACCTAAATCGATGGCCTCTAAATTGAAGAGGACGAACCCCTCCTCCCACACAGGCTTAATTAGGGCACTACGCAGTACACATACWAGTACTTTGGGCTGGTGGTTTAGGGTTTTCAGTTTCGGGATTGGAACATAAATGGTGTTTCTGACAAGGTGGAACGTTGTTGTGCTGTGTGGTTAGATCATTGCCTCCTTTGGCGAAGCTTTACGTGATGCGTCTCTTGTATATTGAAGATGCTGTTTCCGTCAAGTCGTTGCAAGAATGGGCTCAACCGGATGCTCTCAGCAAGCATCAAATAGCGATTGACCGGCTTGAGCAGTTGCGGGTTATCTTGGCTGAGAGGTTAGAWTGTCATTACTCTCTTGCTTACCAATGAGTTTTGTTTTGTGCTCGTAGCTCTTAATTGTAAGCGGGAGGAGTTCTTGAAGTTGCAATCGAGATTTTGACTCCAGGCTTTTGACTTGGAATACTCTATCTCTGCTTGTAATGCACATACCACCACCAAGTTCAAATTACTGAGGACTACTCTGGAGTTGACATTGTGGTTTATAACTTGATGTAACTTTTTTATCGTAATAAATCTTCAAATATATCAAGAACTAAACCCTTTGTTGACTCACTTGTTTAAGCAAGTTAAAAATTGTGCACAAAATTCAGATTTACATTTTAATGAAATTTTTTTACTACGGGTGTTAAATTTAGTTTGGCCCACAGTATTTGCACATTTTGTAGTAGGTTGAGGCAAGGACNGTCATTCCCTAGAATTGCAACACATGTGCGAAGCATTGCTTTCTTCGTCAACAGTCTCATTCAGAAGATTCTTCATCTGCATGATTGTTGAAGTTCAGAGGCATACTGAAAAACAAAGTCTTTGAAGTTATTTAGATTATTAATTGTGTTTGTGAAAGCCATATAATGCTTTAATTCTGTTCTTACCCCTGCGTGACCAAAATAAGAATAAAAGTCTACTTTGGATTCTAATTGTTGATCATAGTTCAATATATGTCCCCAAAATACACACACACACACACACACAGAGACACACATGTATGTGTGTGTGTGTGTGTATATTTATGTATGTCGTTCAAATATGTAGGTCATGAGGAGTAGCGTTACATACCCGCCAATTCTATCCACACGGAAGGATGCACGATGGGACGACATTGCAGGCAGCCCCATCGTTGGCACGCTCGCAATGGCCTGTTCCTTAAACCCTCTCCGCACGAACTGCAATTAATCAAACACCACGTCATTTCCAATAAACCRTGCTTTACACACGCAGCAATTGGCTACATTCACACAAATTAGTCCACCGTCAGTAGAGACGATTCATTTCCGGCGATAGCACTGGCTGGATTCGAAATATGGCCTGGGAAAGAGAAGGANTACATTCACACAAATTAGTCCACCGTCAGTAGAGACGATTCATTTCCGGCGATAGCACTGGCTGGATTCGAAATATGGCCTGGGAAAGAGAAGGAAGGATACAACAAATATACAATTATATACATTGTGAATACACCATGGTGAATTTATCACTAATAAATTAAAAAGAATGAATGGAAATCTTTGAACTTACACCTAACCAAGGACAAAATTCAGAAAATCCACACTCGGAAACTCATGCCTACCACACCATTGCACTCACCAAGAATCGAATTGATTCCAATTCCTTGGTTTCCTCATAAGGCATTTGTTACGTTATTAAAGTAATTAAAAATAATAATCTTTGAAAATAGACCAAAAAAATTAAATTCACTGCAAGCTATGCTAATAAAAAAACGCTGTCGTGAATACCGTAACATCCATTCCAAGTTTAGAAGGAGACAGAATCAAGCCACTCACTGCGAGGGCGTTGTTTTCATTTCACAATAAATTGTTGTACAGAACAATTCCAAAGTATACACATTAAGTCAGACATTAAGGCGTTAGAATCAACCAGCCATTCAGATTCGAGTTGTTCAAGAAGACAAAATTGATTAAACTATATGCTTTAGTGTGAACGAAAGTGTCTACTCAAGACTGCAAAACCCCTCAAGAACGGCGTAATCACAAAATTGACCGTTAAACAAAAGAAATCCAGAGAATTCACAGTATAAACAGTTGAAATCAATCTGGCATCCAGTTTCGAGTTGCTCAAGAATGAAAATCAGTAATTGAATTTCCTTACAATTACCTTCAAGAATGCAAAGAACCTGGAAAGCAGCTTGAGCACAAATTTGGCGGTTAAACAAAAGAATTCCAAAAGTTCAGCAGATGGAATTAAGCAGTCATTCCGATTCGAGGAAATCAAGAATGAAAATCAGTGATTCAATTTCCACCTTATTGGCTACTCAAGAATGCAAGGAACCTCAAATCCGTTATAAAATACAATTCCAAAGCATTCACAATTTCCTAAAAAAAACATTCAGGGATTTGTGGTGGTGGAGACTAATTTCAAAGTTTATGCTTACACTTCCTCAAAGCTACAGACTGAAATCTTACGCTGCTTCTCAAGGTTTCTTCCTGTCCCTCTGAATTCATTCCAATAGTTTTGGAATCAAGTATCTTTCATTTTCTTACTCACCACTTCATTATTTTGTAACTGAGAAGTTGTGTATTCACAGTCAAATCTCAGAACAGAAGACCTTGGGATGTAGTCCCGTAGGCTCTTTCATTTTTTGTTTGTATGAATTTTACTGGTCCTAATTTACGGTGGTCTGCATTGAAGGTTGGAGTACCAGTTACCGAATCTGGTCGTAGCAGCACTCACCAAAGAGAGTGTCAACACTGCAATGGCAAGTGGAATATCAGCAGAACAGGTATTTTTGAGATTACTAAGTATCGATGCAATGATGAGAGGCTTCGTAAAGATTTTTATAATCGCTTTGTAACCGAGTTCTAGGTTTTGACTTGTATTTCGGTCACTCTGCTGTATGATGCCGTCGTGTTTTTTTCCAGATTATCTCATTTCTTCGAAAGCATGCACACCCTCATGTTGCGCAAAGGATTCCTGTTGTCCCAGAAACTGTTTCTGATCAGGTAGCCTTTGGTTTTCTCCTCGTCATCCACCTCTCTATTAACTCCTCCCATTAAACTAAGTATTTGACCATAAAGCAGTATCTTGATGTTTTATATGTTGACATGATATTGTGTAGATAGTGTACTGGTACTCCAACCTTCAATTCATCCRACCRCSTACAGTCGCTTTTCGTGTAGCATGAGTGTTGCTTCTGCAACTCTTTTAATATGATATCTTGTGTGGTCAATGACAGCTACGCTTATGGGAAAGTGATCGGAATAGGGTTGAGATGGAGCCTGCTTATTTTTATGATGGCTTTCCTTCAGTGGTATGTAAATCTCAACGAATCATCTTCCATTAGAAGTTTCTGTAACCGTTGTTGGACTCATAGATCCTTGCACAATATTACTGCACGCTTTTGCTCTCGGTCTGGGCTTTGATATTTGGAGATCTATCAAGGCAAACCATATCATAACACAAATGGTGTTCATRTGAGTTAATGTTAKTGTCGTTGGCTTGAACTTAATATTACAGTTGCAACATCGGTCAGCACTAATTAAATATTTTCTCTAGATATATCTATTAGCTTAAAACTAAATTTCCATCAAATACTTTCTGTATTAAGGTAACAAGCATTTGAGCATATCCCAAGCAAATGCTTTGAGCATGTCTCGGAATTAGGGTAACAAGCATTTGAGCATGGTTTGAAAAAGGATTTGAGCGTGGTTTATATAATTAATCCGTTTGATTTTTACTGGATCTTGTTTGGAGTCAAAACGGGATTCAAGATCCAGCATGCATTTCTTAGACACCGTATGATTTAACTAAGAATTTTTCAAAGTGCTGCAAATAGATGTATCCAAAAGCAAATAGGTGCACTTAAAAATAGAAGCTGTAAATAGAAGCTCTACATTTGAGGCAAAAGGGGTTGGTTTTACAAACGGGTTGCAATTAGGTTCAGTTATTTAATCTCTTGAGATGCAGGGAACTTAACCCCTTAACACCTTGATCCTTTTTAGAATTTTTGCACATTTTTGTTTCATGAAACTGGTCTTTAAGGAAGGTTGTCTTCTCAAGATTCAAATATTACGTTGGATGAATGAAAAGTTAGTTGGACTAAATAGTGCCTGAAAGTCCTCTATTCATCGTCTAGAAAATGGATGTCGGAGCGCTCCAGGGTTAATCAACTGCATAGAACTCTATGGCGGTGATATTGGTTCACATCTAATATGTTTTGAATCACTTTCTGACAGGGTATCTACGAGGCTGTCGTAACTCATGCGCGAGACCTTGGCGGACTGCTTTTTGAAGACGTTTCTAATCGGAGACTTGTTGTACGAGCAGATTTGCATGAAGATATGCGGCAATTTATTCGTAAACAAAACAGTGGAGCACCAGCACAGCGAAAATGACACTCGCATATTATGCGTGTCACGAGCATTTCTGCAATCGAGTTGTGAAACTTCATGAGCTACATGGATTTGTGTGAGAGATTGCATTATTGATTGATAACTAYTGAAATCTGAAGACATGACAATTTATCATTTGTTTGATACCCCACCTGATGGGTGTCATGYTATCCTAACYCTTGAAGGATGCGGCCCCCCATGACCAAGGTAGTCACYRCTCACCAAAATGCTTAGATTRTTGGACCARTAGGTGCATTTTTTGTTTCTSTAGTGAAYAGTGAAGTCATGTAGYGGATGCTTTTTGTCCTCAGTGTCCTTCAAGGGTTGAGGACTTGCCTTTGTCTCATGTATTGATGCTTGTTATGAACAACAATTCATCTATGTACTTTTGGTTGAACTTATTAGCAAGTCTGGTCTAAGCACGACTTTGCTAAATGTTGTTATCATTGAGTGTGTATCCAAAGAGTGTACGAAAGTAATTAATAGATGCTCATTGTGCAATGCTTAATACAATCCAAATATTAGCAATGTCTTTCATGTGGGGTGGGGTGTTGTATTGCAATTTGTATTTCCATGAAAATGATAAAAAAATAGCAACAATAGTTAATGGAGCCTTGATAAAACTTGAAAGTTGGTTGAAATTTGACAAATAAGCACCTAGGTGAACTCATTGAAGTTTAGAGACCATCACAACTTCACTCGTGCTACAATTTTGCTACTTGTTAGTACATTATTAGGTTCATGTTTACAATCCCATCCCATGTATTTTAATTCATATCTTTGACATATTAAGTGTGGCTTATTTATCTTTCTAATTACATTTGGACACTAATTTGGACTATTTATCAAGTGAAGTTTAATCTTTTATAATTTTTGAATGCTATTTCTTGTTGTTCAATGGTTACAATTTGTGTATATGTATATAATAATATGGACCTCATTGATACACAAACATACTTATCACCTCTTGAAAAAATACTTCATAAATTTTTTGAAACAGGTGCAAGTTATAGTGGAAATTTGTATAATATATTAAACATACAAAGCTAGTTTTTAATCCTTCAAACCCTTGATAGACAAATGTAAATTTGATTAGGTTCCAACAAATCTAAATTTAATTGAATGGATTGTTTTGAAATTTTTATAAAAGGTGTGAAGTCCCTCTCCAAAATAAGGAAACTCCAAGAAGGTGTTGTCATCAAATGTTATAGTATCCAAAAGAAATTAGTGTTGGTAATAATACCACTATCTATTGAAAAGATGCAAGCAAAAGTTGTTGCAACTATCTTCCCCCTTCATTGTAAAATCCCAAGTCGTTGATCTCATTAAAAAAAAATTTACCCCTCTTCTCGACTCTTGTTGATCTTCATTTTGAAAAATAAATAATCATTAATGGTTGCCATTATCAAATGGCCATCACTCTTAAATACGGATACTGATACAGATACAAAATATAGATACAAAATATGGATACAGATACGAAATACATACAAAAAATTATACATAATACATAATAAAAATGGAATTTATTCAYATAGATTGATGGCTAGATTGCTTTTGGAAAATATAAGATTGGAGGGAGATTAATCAATGGCCCAATAGGAGAGTATAAATAAGAAATTGTCTKAAAACCTCTTCTCTCACTATCCACTCAAAAGACTATCCACTCAAAAGACAACATACAATATTGTTGGTTGTGATACGACTATATCATACAAATATTTCCAAAAGAACAAATTTGTATTGTTTTTTTTTTATTCTTTTTCCATTTATTTATTTTATAATAGAGAGGCTTTGTCCTTACTTTGCCTTTACTATGCATTTGTTTGAGATGAGATTGAGTGAATGTGGATGTGCAATATAAAGTCACTTATATATGCACCTAATTGTAACCCACTTCTAAAATATTTTTCCAAAATTTCTTGCCGAAGTTGTACATCTTATACTAATGAGAGCCTTAGGCTAATTTAGATTCACATATAATCACTTATATAAAGAATCGCAAACTATTCATCTGGTGTCAAACAAAAGCATGCTAAAAGAATGTTAAATCTTTTTTCTGACCCAAGAAGATCTTACAAAAATGCAAACAATTTAACGACATGAACTACTATATAGGAAGAGCTAATAGCTAATGTAAGATGAGCCAATTCATTTCCAAAAATTGCCAATCCAAAATTGAAACTTCAAGACAATTGCAAAAAAATATTAAATATCCTATCTATATTTCAAGACTATAGTAAGAGTAGGACATGGTCTATGGATAATAATTCTAAAAATAAATGCCAAAATTTTACGAAACTCTTTTCACACTGGCCTCCAAATCCAGCCCCATCGTGTTAGGGTTTGGTTTCGCGGAGAAGGCTTTAGCTCCATAGCTCAAGGGGTTGTTGCAACGAGATTCAAAYACRGTCTCAGTATCGCGACATGAATTTGCTCTAGATTTCGTTGTTCACCTTGCCCTTCCTTCTCGTACGCCCCTCCTCTCCGTCTTCGCTTCAGCAATCAATTCCTGAAATGATGTCTTCTCGCATGGCTCATCTTTCTGGTTAGATTTTTGGTCATTATTTTGGATTCTTGAAGAGGCGGAGCTAGATAAGCGCCTCTATTGACGAATTCAATTTGTAGGAAGCTAGTCCGGGGTGGCCATGGCGGAAGAGAGGCCGAAGGTGAAGTCACTTAAGTTGAAGAAGGAATCCGGGGGGTCCGAGCTTTTGAAGTCGGCACTGAAAAGACCTTCTTCCGAGGCGAAGGGTACTCCTGACAGGAAAGAGATAGGGAATTCGATTTCGAAGGGGAAGGAGGTTCGGACCCCGGGTAGTACTACGAAGGAGCCCGTGAGGAGCAGCAGCTTTGGGAAAAACCTAGTGAAAGTCGCCAAGGAATTGGCGAAGAGCAATGAGGGGAAGGTATCGAGCAAGGAGGGGAAGGTGTTGGTGAAGCCGGAGCAGAGGGCGTCTGAGGTGAAGTCGCCAATCAAGGTGTCGAGCAAACCAATAACCAAGGTCAGTCACTGTTAATCTGCAGGTGTATTTCTTTGAACGGCATGTCTTTGTAGTGAAGCACGCCAAAAAATGTTCGTGCTCATTCATTAGTTTCAGTTTATGAGATTTTATTTGGTTGTGATCGAATGAATTAATTGCAGGTTGGGACGCCATTGAAGGATTTGGTCAAATCGCCAATCAGGAAGGACGGGAGAGTGTCGGTGAAAGATGAGTTGAAGTCGCCAATCAAGGTGCCGATCAAGAAGGAGGGGAGATTGTTGGTGAAGGATGAGGTGAAGTCACCAACCAAGGTGTCGAGCAAGGAGGGAAAAGTGCTGACGAAAGAGAAAGGGAATGCCAATGGCAAGGAACAGGGAAAGAGCGTGAATGGGAAGGAACGGGGTGTTACCATTGGCAAGGAGGTTGGGAAAACTAATGGAAAGAGTTCTAAGGTGAAAGATGAAGGCAGGGATTTGTACAGGGAGAAAGAGAAAGGAAAGAGTCCTGCTGCCAAGAGTCCTCTTGGGAAAACACCAGTRAAGCCGGAGAGTACATCGAAATCAATAACCAAGGTTAGCCACTGTTGTGTGAAGTTTCTTGTTTGGACGGCATGTCGTTGGAAGGTGGCGGTGGATGCTATTTTGCGTCGGTTTTAAGCCTTTGAAGCAACATGTAGGAGTGTGATTTCTGGAAGGTGTCTGAGAGTCCTCTTTGGGTGAGAGCCAAAATTTGTTGAGAAAAAACAAATTTTTATCATTATTTATGAATTTCTTGTGCAATCCCAATGTGAGAGGTTGTAGACCACCACTTAAGGGATAGTAACCAACCCTATTTCCGTTCAAAAATGAGTGGTCATATACCTACATAACCAATTCGTGCCTACTTCGCTTGCTAATTTAAAGCCAATCACGCGCATGAATAGTCGAGTTACTTTTGGTTACAGGAGTCGATCTATAGGAGATGGAATCAGGTCCCTAATGCTTTCTTGTATCCTCTACCTTATTGAAGCTCTTCTAAGTTTCTCCCTGCTCAGTTTTCAGTTTTAATGCATGAGATCATCTTTGACTCTGGGATTAATGTTTAAATGAATATTGCAGATTGGGGCATCGCCGACTGGGGGACACGTCAGGAAGCAGATGATGAAGACTACAACCACTACTATGATGGCCACCAAGACTGTGACGGAGCAGAAGAAGGAGAAGAAAGTGTTCGAGTTGCCAGGACAGAAGCATGATCCTCCGGAAGAGGTACATTGTTTACATCGTTTTACTCATCAGCCTGTTTTTGTTTTGTTTTGGGGGGGTTCCAGTGGTTGCCTTTCGATTTTGAACGCTGGTACTTCTGTTGCTGCTGCTTTGTCTCGATATATCTTCTAGAAAGTATGGCAATCGGGATGAGCAGCTGGAATCTATCTTCTACCAATTGATTAGCAACAGTTATGGCTGGTCACTTTTGGGAAGTTAGTTTGGAMTTTAGAGAACCCAGAGGTGGAAAGCCAGCTTACATTCAGGGTTTCTTCGGAAGACCCCCGGAGACGGAGACCCCTGATCCTATCTTCCGGGTGCCCTTTCAAGACCCTCWTAAATTACAAACCCTTTATAGCAGAGTGAGTAGGATTTGTGATCATGTTGAGGAGACGTTAGGCTGCTTTGTGGAGTCCTAGTAATTTTTCACAAGAAAGAGGTCCGTATGGCTTGATCTCATTGAACTTTTGGTTTTTGTAAAGACACTAGGGCCTCTGTGCTTTGGATCAGCGTTTCTATTTCGGTGTTACAGCCTACCACTATGACCACTCTTACTCCTTTAGTCTGGAGTGAGTGCCACACAGTGGTCCTCAGTGCAGGCTGCATCGCCCGAAATAAAATCGCTGGTTTGTGTAGGACTCTGTTGCCTTCGAGACCCCATCGACTGCCGGATATGCATGGCGGGTTCTCTATGTTACCCTTCTGGGTTTCACGAATTAGAGTTGATATTGCACAAAAGTTGTGCGACTTACTACTGCTGCGGTTCATAATATTCGACATCGTGGATGTAGTTTTCATGCTGGTGGTGGTGCTGGTTCTTTGCAGAGAGATGCTTTGCGGATCTTTTACGCTACTCTCCGGGAACAGATGCCTGAAAGCGAAATGGCAGAAATTTGGTGGGTTTTCATAGTGTCTTCAATTTTGGATTTTGTAGCTATATGTCGGGTAGTTTTGCGTTTCTTATCCTTGTGAGGTTACTGGAGGACAAGAGCCAAATCTGTTGAGATAACGAAGTAAGATTTTTGTATGTAACTTTAAAATGTTTTTGTTTTTGCTATTAAGTCCAACCCAGTGTAGGTTTAGATGCGGTGCGGTTGGTATCAAGGTCAGTATAGCAGTCGGGATCAGGTCCCTTCCCTTATTATATTTGTGAGTTTCTCTTTATCCATGTGTGCTTTGTGAATGTAGGTTGATGGAATATGGATTACTTCCTGCCGATGAGGCACAAAAAGCGTTTCAGCGCAAGCAGAAACGGACGCAATCTTCCAAGCAGGGAGGCCCTGCAAGCAAGGTTTCCACTCCTGTACGACTATCCAACGGATCCCCAGGAGTAAAGAAGTCTACTCCCGTCTCCAACGGCAAGGGAAATCAAGTTGTTGGGAGTGCCAATGTCAAGGCCAAGAARAAGAGACCCATTAACTCAGACAGTGACAGTGATGACTTCCTTCAAAACGTTATGACCAAGAATAAGAAAAAGTTGAAGACSTAAATTTGGCCCTTCCCTTGAGAGATTTTTCCTTTTTCCCTTTACCCTTTTTTTTTCGTGGAGAGCATGATCATTCTGAAATCAATTATCCTGTTAGTGAGATTTTGACGTCAGCAGCTTRTAGAGAGGTTGATTAGGAGAGCGGCACTTGAGAATCCCAGGAAAAGCAACGCAGAAAGTGCTCATGAGATGCATTGGAGCATATTGATCCACTGCGCGTTTTCCAGGAGGATGCTGAAGCATTGTGAGGTGTATATTGAAAGGGAATCACCTGCAGGATTGTTGATTTGATGGTTGTAAGGGTACTTGCACCTAATGTGAACACTGTAAAGCATTTAGTAGTATATTTTTATTTTTATTTTTTTTAAACATTCCTGAACTTCAGGGTTAGGGTCCCTTTGCTTCAGCTCCTTACACTATTGAGACTCTTTTTTTAATTTATTGAAACTAAAAGTTTCAATAAATTTCATGAAAACAGGAATAGATCTTGCAACTTCAATCAAGAATGTTATGTTAGTTGAGAGTTGGGAATCTATGAAGCCAAGGGTTAATAATAGGCAAGTCTACAGCTCATATATGTCACAACATGAGCATCCCAAATGAACATGACAATGTGAAGTTTTTTTATCACTATGATGATAATGGGTCGCACATAAAAGTTCCATCAACCAATGAAGTTTCAAATTCCTATTGGCAGACACTTGAAAGTTTGGATAGGTTTTTGAAATTTCAATTTTTGGTCTTTTTAGCAAAAGGTGAATATGTAAGATTTGTTTTTAAATTTTATTTATACTATTTTGCAAAAATAAAAGGCCAATAAAATGTAGACTCTTTGCTGAAATAATCTTGTGTTAGGATTTGCATGTTTCAATTCCATCTTAGAACTAGTACAATCAAACCCTCAAGCGCTCCAACATCCATTTTTGGACAATGAACAAATTGAAATTGAAATTTCATCCTCTTAATTGCTTGGATGAAAGTTCTAATTGCTTGGATGAAAGTTCTATTGTATCAAGTTGTTTTATCAGAGGGTTGGATTTGCTGTTACTAGAGTACATATTTTTCTAAAATTACCAATGTACAAGTATGTCAAGTGGTTGACCAAGCAAAAATTGCATTGACTTTAGTTCAAAATTGGATTTGCCAAAGCCAAAGGTCATATATTTTAATAACACAAAAGTTTGGAAATTCACCATGTCAAGAGAACCTCATTTCAAATCCATTCCAACAAATCCTACTCAAAAAATGAGAAATAACTCCTGGACGATTATTCTGCAAAGAAGAACATAGACTCAGGAACCCGACCTCTGCCTGTTAGCAGTTATCCCAATCAGTACAGTGAACAGTACATTAACCAAATGAATTTGACTAAGGACCGCTTTACACATTGCTACTTAAAGCCCATACGGACACGATGACATGACGTTAAAAAACAAATAGGCTAAATTAGCCAAATCTATTGACCATTCTCTAGACTCTAGGTATTTGGAGCACTCCACAAAATGGACAAACAAACAAGACCACTCATAAATTTTTACCATGCAAGCATCAATGGCATTTTATCATTCATAYTCAAGATTCTTTCTCCATGACTGACCAGACAAAGTGTAAAATCCATATGGACAGCTACCCAATTTTTTTWAAATCTTGTTCCTATATTTAGATAAATATGGYGAAACTCTAGTCCTCAAATGTAAACGCACCCTAGTTGTCAACAAATTCTTGAACTGTCAAAATCCTTGAATGGAAAAATAGCATAATAAGAATTCTAGAGATTGAGCCTTGCCTGTCAACCGTAGAAGTTTACGCCAGACCGATACATTCGCAGGATCGCCATCAGTGTCATCTACCTCCTCCGTTGCCGGACCAAATAATGATTTCATACTGGTAATCGCAGCAAGCATCAGTTCGCGTAGCTGCACAAACAAAGTGCATTTGCGGAAAAACACTGTTAAATATATTATAGCTTGACATTCCACAAATCTGTAGCAGATGAAGGCTTCACAAAATGCTAAACCCTAAAGGACCAAGAATACCAAATTGCGCCTCATGTTTTTCATGAGCAGTTTGGAGTAGGTCGTATGAGTAAATACTTTTGTTCAATTTTCTGGTGACATTTTATGTGTTTGACCATGAAACCTCATTGCTCAAAACTTTTAGGTTACTGACCGGATTATTACCATATACAATGATTCTGAGCTCCAATAGAGCATTACCTTTTCTCCTTCTTCGACAGATATGTCGTCAAAAGCAAGTACTTCATTAATAAGACGAGAGACCACCGCATTCACGAGCTTGCCGAATGCTACTTCATAAACACTTGCAGCAAGAACAGGTTGCCACACTGTCCGAACAGTCTCCAACACATTCACTGCCTGGAGAACAATCATAAATTCCAGGATTATTACCCTCTCAGCTTACCCAAAGTCAATAGAAGCAGAAACAGGTTTCTCGTACATAAACTCTGCTTGGTGACAAGAATAATAGCATAASTATCCATATAGAACAGGTCATACTAGAGGTCAAATTGCTAACTAATGGGAAGTATACCTGCACAAAAATTCCAACGACAGTGCAGAATTTAAAGAATGGTTACAAACCTCGCTGATTGCATGACTGCATGTATCATAATTTTTCCTTTGTTCCAGATACTGGAAGCCGTTTGCCTTGTGAAGAACCTGCATGAATTAACAAGAGTCAAGTATTAAGTGACACTTCACTGATTCAGTGATACAAACAGATTTGGAACGGATTTGAAACAAGACACTAGGGTAGAATAAGGAAATTGATAGGAAGTGATATGGCATCAAACCTCCATAAGGTCCACAGTAATTAGATGCATTTGCTTCTCAAGAATTTCGCGACCCAATTTTTGAAACAAAGGAGCTAAATACACGAATGACATGATTCCCTGGACATTTGAAGGAAGAGCTGGATAATACTGTACAAAAACAACACTGTATCAGCCCACCATAAACAATATTTGGTCATGTACACCCCCACCCCACCCCACCCCTGGTTGGAAAATTCTGGTACATAAAACATGGCTATTCAAAACTACTACATTCATCCCTTAAATATGTTCGAGTGACACGTTTAACTCTAGGGCCAATACTCAAAGTAACACCATAAAGATTCGTCAAGTGCAGATACCAAAGCTAAGAGCCTAAATATCAGCATGCATAACAGATAGTCGGCAGGACAAGAGCTCAGACCTGGAAGTGAAGATAGAGGACATGTTGAGCAACGTGAAAACAATCATTGTGACACAATACAGCAATTTTGTGTATACTATTTAACTGCTGCATCACCTGCACAAAGACAAAATACAGAATGAAAATAATTAACGGGGGTGTAGGATCCAAAGAAAACTATCATGCATCCCGAAGGAGCTACAGAATCTTCAATCCTTAATCCTCGACATGAGATCAAGATAACTAAAAAGGCATTAAAAGACTAACAGAGATGATATCCGTAACCAGGTCTCACAATCGTACTGACTGACCTTTACAGGAACAATGGCGAGGTARAGAAGTATGGCATCCCAAGCACCAAGGTAGAGCTCCATTGCTACGGCGGGACTAGACTTGGACGCATCCTGCAGCCACATGGAAAAAGATTTRGTTGACTTGGAAAATAAACATCAACAAATCTAGTATTGCTTTCTTCATTATTGACACAAATAAACCATTAATTTAGTTTCAGTAGGTACCAGTATAACAACGGGCTTCTTGATTGATTTCATACATCGAAGAGGGCTGGRAGTACTAATGTGCTACGCTTAACAATGAAACAGATGAATACTTATAAGTCAAAGCAGATGCRATGGAATTCATCCTGGTTTAGGGGTAGTAAGTAATCAGACGATTATTCAATCAATTGAAATCAACTTCTGAATGACCAAATGACCAAAATTAGCCGCTTCCTACCTTTAGGAGTTTAARCAAATTCTTTTAGGAAGGTTCAAAAGTTGTAACACTAGAAAGAAGAAACCATATCCTATATTTTTGAACGATAAAAAATGTGCTTCRAAAGTTGCTACAAATCGACTATTRGCTTCCAATGTSGAGTTTCTATATTTAGCTTGGGTACTTCGGATAATGACTCTGTAAATARTAGGAAAACATGAGAATCACATGGAAGTTGAACCTGCAGTGTTTGATGTACTATCTCCAGGAGCTGCTTCACCGCTAGGGTAATGAAACATGCCTCAGTCTGGAGCAACGATATATTGTCGCTGCCATCCGCGACCTGTACAGGCTCCTCTTCTTGATTGGCCTAACAATTCAGAGAAATCATCGGTTAGAAGACYATGACTAGCTAAACTCTAACAACTTTCTGAGGTGCAYTGCTGAAAAGACTATATGAAGCATCCGAYACATATATCTATAAATCAAACACCACAGGCGTAAAGTAGAAAGCGTACAAGACATAATTGCAAGTGCAAGTATAAACAAAAAAAAACATTCAAAACAGAGGGACGAAATCCTTCACAGAAGATGAACTCGAAATTTTAGTGTGGCCACTGAATGCACCACCCACCAATTGCATTATAAACATGTTGAGATTTTTCGGACCTCTCAATCACTTTAAGGTTTCTGAAAGAACAAGCATATACCCTAAACAGTAAGAACCACGAAGGGAGACACAGAAGTAGAGTAGACCAGACATACCACATGAGATTTATAATCAGATTTTATCAGCAAATCACGTGCTCTTGCCATAACAGACTTCCTTTTCTTAACAGCAAAATGAATTTCCAAATCGGATGAGAAGCTGCGAAGCTTATCCCCACGGGATTCATCCCAGTCTGGAATCAGGCCAGATCTACCCAAGGATGTCTCGAACTCGGCAGTTGCCTGTGCCAACTCCTGAAAGCTAGCGAGCTCTGAAATTTCAGTAGGGACGGCCTACACAAGCGGCRAAAGAAAATCTTATTAGGAGGTAGATCCCTCTTGGGAAAATCTAAAAATTCTGTGTGTTAGACTCGACCGCCAAGACCAAGACAAAGACAAAAGAGTCTACAATAGATCATRGCACGGCCGAAGAACTATCTAGGAGACCAGAACAGCTGGATTTTCTTACATCAAAAGACACACAAGCTTGTGACAAGGCATACTCTAAATATTGACGACACACCAGTGAGATTTAAGCAAGAAGTCAAGTTGATGAAAGCGAAATATCCAGTCTAAATTCCCAAAGTGAACMGAAATGCAGGCCACCAAACATAATAAATACCTTGCTAAGGTAGTTTGCAGTAATAGACTCTGTCAATTGAGGCCAAATAACACGGCCTAGAAGCGCCATCCATTTATCATTATCAACCAGCAAGTTGGTCCGAAGAAACTTGAACACTCGAAGCAGCTTCGCAAACATCTCCACGTGTCCCATCACATGTGTCTGAAATATTCTGCTCAATATTAGCCATACGTGCACTCAATATTGGATGCGTCAAGACCAAAGATTCATGGATTGCAAATGACCAATTCGATTGATCATATTGTGAAAAGCATAATTCAGATGGGGCCAAATTGCATACTACCAGAATCAATGAAGATCATAACATGTGCAGGTCAAAAATAAATAAAATTCGTCAAAAGAAAGCTCCCATATAACCCACATAAAACAGACTATAAAAACATCAGGCACAATTTGAACCTTTGGTCCATTTGGGGTTAACGGTCAATATAGTTAAGGTTTCTACTAGAGCACCAAACAGACAAAAAAGAGGTATTGTCGGAACATGCTGAGGTCGATATGAAGGCATCAAATAATTTACTGTTACGCAGATGCGTTTAAGATATGCAAGACCACCCAGAAAGTAGTCCAATTCAAGATTGAGAGTCTAACACTCTTCACTATCCATATATTGGAAGCAGAAGGCGAATCTAGTAACTCGAAAATTTCAGATAGTATACGCCACTTGATCACATRACAATGGATGGCAAGACGTCGATTACCTTGCTCGTACTTGAATTCCAGCTGATAACTGCTCTCCCTTGTTGATCCAATTCTTTGGCATCTATTGCAAATCCAGGATCTTGAACTATAGGATCTATTATTTGCTTGAAGAGCGAGTCCGCTGTTTTAGCTAGCCTGGTGTCCAAGGCTCCTATATTCTGTTCCGCAAGATAATTGAGAGTTAGCAACGAGATCACCACTGGTTTACCACGTGGGAATACTCGTGAACGTAATGCTAGCATAGTTTATTCTTCAGTTAAAAATGGTATCAATAAGTGACAGGAGTTCAGGAATGCCATTTCAACACATAGACATTTACGACAATTAAAGAGATCCAAATCGAATAAGTGGTTTGATTTCAGAAGGCTCTAAATTGGTAGCACCAAAGCTACAGAAAGTTGCTGGCATACATGCATTGCAGAAAGAATAGCGCTTAATTGCACTTCATTAACGTTCACTCCTGCCTTGCTGTCGCTGCAAGAGACATGGGAATAGATGCAAAGCTCGCAGTCGCGTAAGTTTATTACAACGGCTTTGGCAAACACCTCCTCCAGGAAATTTCCAAGCTGCACATAATCAGTACCAGGAAAAATTAAGGAGGACACCTAATTGAGACGAGGAACTCAATGGTAACATCCGATAATCTTGCAGGATGAGTACACATTGGTTTTGAGAATAAATACCACCTTAACATCAAATTTCGTGCTTGATTTTAGGTCGCCTACCTAACTTTGAACCTTACTTACTTTTGCACATAGTACCAAAATAACACATTCTTTGATGCATTGGAATCCTCTGAGTTTCTAACAAAAATTTATGAATTCATTTGCCTTCTCCACAGAATTTATTTAGATCATTGGCGAAATAAAAGTATCCCAAGTCATACATCCACACAAGGCCATGCAACCGAAACGGAAACGCTAATCTCACACCTGAGCATAACACTTCGCCCACTCGTCTTCCAAAAGACGAAACGCATGCACATTCTCCCCCTTCCTCTCCTCGTCATCCCTGTCTCCGGTCCACTCTCCCGGAAGCGCCAGCCATTCCCGAATCTCACACAATTTTGTCCCCGACTCCACAAACTCTCCTCCATAAAACGCCCTCTCCGTCGACTTCAAACCCTCGCGCACTCTCGCAATAAATTCCAAGGCAGCAAGATACTCCCGCTTCTCCACCTGCTCGTTCCGCAACTGCTCCGCCGTGACTGCCAATCTGCAAATCTCGCTGTCGAAAGGAACTTCTCCGTCAAGACCTTCCAAGATCTTGTTCACGTCACACGCAAGCGTCTCGACTCCTCCGCTGKCGACGTGTGCATCTTCAACTATGCTCTGAAATTGATCGTAATTCGAAGTGAGAATCTCCCGGAGTTGAACTTTGAGCCGGTCCGATCTGGTGTGTAGATTCTCGGAGAGGATGCGGAGATCGGAAGCGGACAGAGGGGCGGAGTCTTCGGGCTTGGATCCGAGAGAAGAAGTTGTGAATTCTCGCAAGTCGAAACCTGCGGGGGATCTTTCCATCATTGCGAATGAAAACTAAAATCGTCTCCGCTAGAGTTTGCGATTCATGTTTGTTGGATTGCGCGTGAATCTGTGAGACATCTTCGGGCAATGGTCGAAAATCAAAACCTAAAACTGTTGAAAACCTAATAGAAAGTAGCGTGAAATCATTCTYTGTCTAACATTGCGATTGAAAACTTAAATTGTCTCCGATAGAGTTTGCGATTGCGCAGGAATCTGCGAGACACCTTCTCGAAAATCGAAACCTAAACATATTGAAATAACTTGTTCGAAACCCTAATCTGAAGTATCGTGAAATCATTCTAAAGGGGATTGAGTTGTCTGGTGTAACTTAGAAGTAGAAGAATCTCCGGCTGGTTCAAGAACAAAGTGTGAAAAATGAAGAGTTGGTTGGGGGTACTTCTGTGGCACGTGGCAAGCATAGAATTTAGAATAATTTGCTGAAAGTTTGCAAGCAACTAAGGTACACTAAATAGTGAAATTAGGTTGCCTTTACAATTAGGTTGCCTCGCCACAAGATAGTTACTCTACAAGTCATCAAGGTCAATATTTCTACGATACTTCCATTTGTAGACATGCAAGTTCATGAGTTCCAACTACACCAAAAAGTAATTCAAAAGTAGTGCATTCTTGTATAATAACTAAAAATATTTATATGGTGTGGAATTAGTGAGGGGCAACCTAATTTCACTATTTTGTGTAGGGACCCGAAATTGCCCTTGATCTAAAACCGCTATCTTGACAATATGTTCATCTCCAAAATCATTTATGTACTTATGTGGAAGGAACGCTTTTAGAATCAAACTTTGACCCTTCATAATTTTTGCATGCGTATTCAAATGTTGCATTCTTTGGTGCAATGGAACCTCTTTTCACTTACCAACAAGACAATATGAAAATCTAACCAGCCTAATAATAATAATATCTAAGCACAGAGCCAATTTGTGGCCGTTTTGGATGTACCCACTTTAGAATTTGCCACCTCATTTGAATTCATAAAAAAAGGTCCATTTGGACGTTTGGTAAGGTAAAGTAGGCACATCCAAAATCGCCCTTGATCTAAATCCACATCTTCAAGTACATTTCTAAAATCAATTATGTACCTATGTGGAAGAAACGCTCTTAGAACCAAACCTTGACTCTTTAAAATTTTTGCATATTGTATCCAAATGTCACATTCTTTGGTGCATTGGAACCTCCTTTTCACTTGCCAACAAGATAGTATGAAAATCTAACCAACCTAATAATAGTAACTAGGCGCAGTTCCAATTGGTGGCAGTTTTGGGTGTATCCACCTTATATTACTTTAGAAAGTAGGTTTCAAGTAGTGCAACTAAATCTCAAGTATCCCTATTCAAATTAAAGTTTTAGTAATCTCTTATATAAATACAATTCTCTAATATAACTTTCATCTTATAAAGCTATAAGATGAAAAGACTCAATAGATGATTTCACTGTTAACTATAGAAACAAATAATACACATGTTGGTCCAATAATCAATGTATTTTGGTGACTACCTTTGGTCATGGTGGTACCATTTTGCACCATTTTATGTGTTCATAGTATTCTTTTCAAAATGCTTGATTTATAGGTGACCCTGCAATCAATTGTTTGAATGTATACTTTTCAGTGGAACTTAGAAAATACATCTTCTCCATTTGGGGCCAAAGTTCTCTACTTTGACTTTGACATGCTTTTGTTCTATTTGGCTAAGAAAACACAAGTTATCCCTTTACCAAATTACAGTCAATTTTTGCTTGATTTTGCATCTTGATGTGTTGTATGATGTCTTGAAATGTCTACGTAGACGTCCAAAATTTTGCGTTGCCTAAGAAGTCTGTGCCAAAAACATCAAAAATCTCGCTTGACATCCAAGTGTTTTCGATCAAACAAACCCCAAAACATGAGTCAATGGGGTATTGAATGTTTGCCATGTGTCAACCACCTAAGCACCACATGGGCACAGAAAGCCAACTAGAAAACTTTTTCATTTGTTGTCCATCAGAGAAGCGTTAAGCCAATATGGTGGCATAGAAAGGGCGATTTGGCATGCCATGTCAGCTGACTTGGCGTTATTCAGGGACCACCTTGACGCCTTCTAATGATTTTGAGTGCATTTTCTATAACGTCCTTGACGACAACAGCTTGTAAGTAAAGACAGCTAGGGAAACAACAAATTGCGCCTTTTGATGTTCATAGCCGTCCCTACGGTGTAGGTCAAGATGCACATGTGATAACAACAAATGTAATGAGACATCAACGTGGACGTCCAATTGTTCTGCAGCATCAAGTTAAATGTCTGCATTTCATCATGAACTCGTCTTACAATGTTCAAATGAATGTGATGTAGGTGAACAAATTGATGTTACCTTTGACATGTTAGCGTTAGAATGAGTAGTTTAGGCTTACATCCGAAACTCATGGATGATATTCATCCATCCATGATTAGGACTAGGACTCTTGTATATATATAAACCTACTTAGTCTCAGGTTCTAAATCATCTTATGACTTGACAACATCTTAGTATCATAAGATGATTTAGATTCCCACCACTTGAGCCCCTTGTTGCTCCCTGCCGCTCCCAACACCCCCGCAAGTAGAACATCCACCTTCAAGTTGATGGTTACGACTTGTGCCTCAATGCCTCTTCCTTGAAGACTTTGACATCTGCACAATCACTGCCACCGCGCCAAAACCTCCGCCATCGTCCTCCATTAGCGACACAATTACCTTCAATCAGGCAAAAAATGATCCAAGATGGCATTGTGCCATGCAGGAAGAAATGAACTCTATATGTACAAATCATACGTGGGATTTAGAGCCCCTACCTCCAGGAAAGAAAGATGTCACCTGCAAATGGGTCTTTAAATTGAAGTCGGGCGTCAATGGCCAACCGCCGATCAAAAAAGCTCGTCTGGTAGCCCGCGGCTTTGAACAGCGTCAAGGCATTGATTTTGATGAGACCTTTTCCACCATCATCAAGTGGGCAACACTTCGCACTGCCATTGCTCTTGCTGCTGCCCAACGCTGGAGCATACACCACATGGATGTTGGGACAGCATTTCTCAACGGTATGCTCAAAGAATGCGTCTATATGGAACAACCTCCCGGTTTTCATGCTTGTGGCCGCAAACATCTTGTTTCCGCCTTAACCGCACTCTCTACAGTCTCAAACAAAGCCCCCGCACTTGGTACAAACGGATTGATGCCTCTCTCCGCCGAATAAGCCTGCACAGGAGCACATCAGATGGTAACATGTACTACATGCACTAAGATGGTGACACACTTATATTGATGCTCTATGTCAATGACCTACTCATCACCGGAAGCTCTGACAAGCTTATCACATGGTTGAAACAATTCCTTCACAAGGAATTTGAGATGACTGATTTGGGAGAAATTCGTCGTTATCTAGATATTTCTTTCAAATCTGTTCTTCTTGGCATTTTTCTCCACCAACCAGACTACACCAAATTGATTCTCCAAGACTTTGGCATGGAGGACTGTAAGCCTACCTCCACCCCTCTTCCCGAGAGAACAACTACTCACAGCCAACATAAATTCCCCGTATATTGACTCCACCTACTACTTCCAATTGGTTGGTAAGCTAATATTTCTTACAATGATCTAACCGGATATTGCCTACACAACTAACCAATTGAGCAGTTACATGGCCAATCCGCAGCAGACTCACCTAGAAGTAGCCAAACAAATTCTCCGGTACCTCCAAGGCACCCTAGATCATGGCATTCTTTACCTCGCCGGCACTGGTTTTGTCATTTCTGGCTTCACCGACGCCGATTTGGGCTCTTGTCCTAAAACCCGTCGATCCACAGGTGCATACATCTTCACGTTGGCCAGTGGTCTTGTCACATGGCAGAGTAAACGACAGTTAACGGTCTCTTGGTCGTCCACCGAATCAGAGTACCGGGCGCTCAGCAATGGTGCCCAAGAGGCGGTATGGCTTCACCACTTGTTGCAAGAACTCACGCAACCCTTGCCCAATCCCGACAGTTCCTCAAATTCTACATCACGCTCCAAGGTAACCATAGCTACAATTACTCTACATTGTGACAACCAAACAGCCATCAAGTTAACTCACAATCCAGTTCTTCACGCTAGGTCGAGACACATAGAAATCCATTACCATTTTGTCCGAGAACGAGTCATAGAGGGGGAAATCCAACTGAAATATATTCATACAAATGAGCAATCGGCAAATGCTCTAACAAAACCACTCAGCTGGATGAAATTCAACCAGCACAAAACCATACTAGGAATACAAAGCCTTGCTAGTCTAAAGCCAGCGTGAACAAGCCTCACTCTCTGTACATATCACCCACACCAAACCCTAAAACGTAGCTTGGAACAGATATCCTTCAGCTTCCGCCAAAGACCCAAAAATTTTATGCTCTGCTTCTCTAAACCCTATTACTTCCCAAGAACAATCGACCCACGAGAAGTATAAGCCTAGAGTTCGTCCCCGCCTCATAGCGTAGAATTCCTATCTCTGTTCTGTGACCTTCTAACTGCTTCTCCGAATTTCCCACACCCGCGGCTTATCCTCTGACGTTGTATCAACCGACTTCCCAATTGGAATGCGTACCACAGCCATGCTCTCCTTGCAAACTCCGCCCTCACCAACATCATTGACCTCCTCCACGACAACCGCATCGCAGCACCAGTCTATCACACGCGCAATGAAGGCACAATCCAACCACACCAACAACCTTACAAATCCAGAAATCGAGATACCACCAATACTCTCTCTTAGCAATTGTATCCTATGACCTTTCACTTGCGCCATTTCATTTTGTGTAACATTTACTTATCGACAGTCAATAGCTTACAAACACCAATCTTAGATTGAGGGGAAGTGTTAGCATTAGAATGAGTAGTTTAGGGTTACATCCGAAATTCATGGATGATATTCATCCATCCATGATTAGGACTAGGACTCTTGTATACATGAACCTGCTTAGTTTCAGGTTCTAAATCATCTTATGATGCTAATCGTTTTCTCCTCATTGTAAGATCACAACACTGAGAAATTCCACATGACATTCATGTGATTGAATACAGTATTCAACATGACATTGATATAGCCAGTCATACATGTCCTACACAATGCACATGTACATTTCATAATGTCCAATGCAAAATAAATATACAACACAAAATGTCATTCACCTTTCACCATACATTGTACACCATACATTACACACTATACACAAAACATATACAATACATTATATTTGGCAACTATATTGCATGACTTGAAAAAACACTTATTCTATGTATTTATAGAGGAGAAGATGAGCTCTTTATACAAATAGGGTGGTAGGAGGAAAGACAAACCATGTGGGATATGTAAAATGCAGGAATTGCGTTGTTGTTGGACAAAACACAAACGTTCGGTAGGACATCAAAGGAGCAACATACAAACACTTGGCAAGACATCAAAAGGAGCAACATGCAAACGCCTAGCAGAACATCAAGAGGATAGAGTAGGYYGTCCACYTCTATRTCTCCYYGACAAGTACCATTGTCTTCCAAGACATTCATCAGATAATACAGGAAGTGGTGCTTGATGTTGAATATAACATGCATTTGACATCATTGTCATGTTTAGAGTTGCTACGTAAAACATATGCATCATTTTCTCAATTGCTTAGAAAGCAGTTGTGTTCAGAACTTACTCATTAGTAGTGCAAATACAATTCATTGCATTGTTTCTCTCCAAAGAATGCACTAACTATGTTGTTTGAACCTTTTGTCCCTTGCTCTGTTCATGTGCCATTCCATGCCCATGTGCATTGTCTAAAATCCACAATGAAATATCATCTCCTTAGAATAAATAAGACAATACTAGTGATTGTGTATGTTTCTGGTATTTATCACTATGTATAGCATATACAGAAGCTATAAGTGATGGACGCTCATGTCGTCGAGAATACGGCATCATGTCATGTCATAGGTTGCTAGACTATGTAAAAAGATGTCTTGCATAGCTTGTTGAATGTTTGAACATCTACTGAATGTAATGAATTGCAATTAATATATGTGTTTTGTAAAATGATACAAAAATCAAATTTTTTCCATGGTGATAAAACAATAAAATCAAAKAACTCAAAAATTTCAAAAACCAAACAACTCTACAATCCTTTCTAGCAATATAATAGCCCTTATTAACACTTACAAAGTCTCCAATCATTCCATCTTAGGTCCAAAAAATAGCAAAAGTCAAAAAAATCCTCAAACTTTCCTTGGCAACCCGCCCACATCAAACAATGCATGATTCATAAATGTCTCTTTCCTCATCTTCCATGGCACCACTACCCAATCCCGCATCCACACCACCATTGCCCATCCACTTTGCGTCACCCATCCAATCTTAAATGCTTGCTCTGCCAATGCACATGTCCTAGCCCACCTCTCYGCTTGATATCCCTCCAATGCCTCYYTGACTCTCTCTCTTAYTGAGGTTTYTGCCTGCAAATTTTAGAGGGCAAAASAGTRGCAATCAAGTGACWATGGATTAGAACACRRATTCAATTCTAAGTTGGTCCAATTTACAAACATACAAAGTCAAYATTCAATGGATGTTTTCAAAATTTTGAAACAAAATRGTAAAATTCACCCCTTCTATGGAAATAAAAATAATTATTATATGCTTGGATCTAATTAAAATGTTGGTATCCAAAGAATTTGGACAATCTAGGCACCTTTGAGGCAATCTTTTGTTAATCCCCTCATCAAATTTTGAAAATTAGATGGAAAATGGCCAAATGGATGAAAATATTGATGATGAAAAAAAAGAAGGTTTGATTCTCAAATTAGATCTTCCCAAAATTGATTTTTCAATTCTCTACTCACCTTTTTTCCATTGTCTGTCACTCCCAATGCGTCATGCAAGTGTCGTGTGAGGACAATGGCATCCTCCAAGGCCATGGCCCCTCCTTGGCCCAAGTGGGGCGTCATAGGGTGGCARGCATCTCCAGCAACAGTGACATTGCCAACAACCAGGGTTTGGTGTGGGTGGTGCCTGTTGAGGCGTTGCCGAATGGCACTCTTCCAAAAATGGTTAGGAGAAGTGTTGGTGATGATATGATGGATGATGGTTTGGGAGAATGGTTTTGACATTTCAAGYGCTTCGGATTTGAATTCCTCATAAGTCATCTTCTCCCAAACTGCATGGAKAGTCATGTGATTRTGAATCATCAATATCATTATATTGGCATGATTCTAAGCAAAAGTATTTGTCATAYTTRTCCATAGAAGACTCAAAAAAGACWAAGGTTTATGAAYGCAATGAATTTAGGTYTRTACCAAGAAGAAGTAGAAAGAAAGAAACTTGCCTTCTGTCCAATTGTTCCAAGATAGGAACCAATGCACTTTAGTGGCACTCATGGGAAARTAAGCAAAACGCAATCCTTTGCCCRTGAAAAATTGTGCTTTGGGAGAAAATTGGTGGCCTTCAGGAAAGACTGCCATTCCTCGACTAGTACAATACCCGACCATTTGYGGCTTTGCAAGCCCCATCCAAGAGCCTACGGTGGAATTTATGCCATCATAGCCAATTACAACCTAAACCAATGCACACAAATCATTCATAAAGAAACCCAAAATTGTCAAATTCTGGATGAGGAATAGAGAAAGTACTTTGGTCCAATGTTTCATTCCAATCAATACTTACTCCAAATATTGTTTGAATCTTTACAAATTCAATTTTTTTTCTATGACCAATCAATTAGATGACATTGAACAAAATAATACATTAGCATAAATAGAAACTAATACATCCAAAGGATCAAAAAARGATTTGGGTTTCAWAAGAGATTATGAAAACCATCAAAYGTATATTTAATCCATKTAATCCATAAGTAGGGCAATTCTACTCTATGTATTYATTTGTTTTAACAATTAGAATAGTATAGAAATTTAGGAKAAATTMAATTCTTGAATGTTGAGCAATGGAGTTAGTACCTTTGCTGAGTAGATTGTGCCATCTTGAAGTTGTACTTGAGTRGTATCAGTTGGACTTGTTTCCAAGCTTTTCAAGCTAGTCACACAAGAGTTGAATCGGAYGGTTCCTTCAGGCAATGCCCTAGCAAGWGCTTCTAAAAGACTCTTCCGTTCCACTACYCGCAAATCATGAGGCCTGATCCACCATTTTTAATCAACTTCTTATGTGGAGCATTACGGTAGGAACATCAATTCTACCTAACTATCAACACAAAAAATATGGCTCAAATATGCGCATGAATAGAGAAAAGAAGGCATGGAGACATTAGAGGATTTTTGATGCTTTTAAAAGACTGTGAGTTCTTGGACTGTGGAAACTCTAGGATCTTTGCTACGTAAGCAATTTGACGTGGTTGAGAGACTACCGTGTCAGATAATAATATTTATTTTTATTAAGTTACAAAAGTTGAAAAAATCTTTAAATCTTTAAAAAAAATTGATTTTAAATTTTTTTTAAATTACTTAAAACTTGAATTAAATTAAAGTTTTTATTCTGGTCAGCATTGGCTGGTTCCTTCAAATCTTCCATGATGACTATCAATAATAGAAGTTGTCGGGAGACCATTGAATAGGTAGCACTATGTGCATCCATCATTTGTTTATATACATATTGCATTTGTTTCAACATCTGCATGTGTTTGAGTTTTGAGGTAAAAAATTGGTGTTTTATTAAATGAAACTTTGAAAGTGAGTATCTCTCCATGGAAAGTAGGCTAAATGTTATACTTAGACGTCAACTTGCATTTTCTTCTAATTGCTTAAAAACGTGCTTAAAAAACATAGTTACTTCATTCCTACATCCAAATTCCATTTAGGTTCTACTACATTGCAATAAGTGGCAATTAATGGCAAATTTCATATGCCATTTTCAGACCATACAATCTAAACCGTAAAAGTGACATCTAGAATAGGTATAGATTTTAGACGGTTTAAACTATAAAAAGTGCCAAAGCTGCAAAATTTTGCCGTTTTCATGAAATTCATCATATCATGTACATGTTCATATCTTAAAAGTCCAGCAAGCAAAGAATTACCAGCCCCTTTTGTCCATCTTTGTATCTAACCTAATCTCTCATGTTTAAGGCTTCCGGAGCTTTGCTTTTGGTGTAAAAAACTTACCCTCCTTCACACTCAGCAATCACTACATTTGCTATTGATTTCCCTCGAACATTTAGGAACTCCCATCTGCAAAACAAACAATGCAAACTAGCCCTATCAAAACACTCAAGATCAAACAATGGAATGAGTTACATTCATTACTCTTATAATCTAGGCATGAAGCAAGGTCAACCTTTAAGCGCTCCGACATATTCTGGACAATGAACCGAGGGCTAGCAAGCAATGGYTAGTCCAACTAACTTCTCATTCATCCAATATTCCAAAGTGATACTTGAATCATGAAAAGACAACTTTCCTTCATCACCAATCTCATGAAATAAGCTGGAGATGTATCTGCTTATATTCCCACCCAGTAAATGATATTTTTGTACGAGATATAATCAAAACTGTGCAAAATTTTTTAAAAAAGGGATTGAGATGTTACGGAGTTAAAACAATTAAAACTCTTGCCATAATTCATAATATTCATGAAAATTGCAATTTAACCTTAATGTATCTTAATTTTCTTTCAGAGTGGTTATAAATCAACCTTTTTAATCTTTTTTGTAGGGACTAATTTGATGAAATTGAGGTTAGGAATATATTTAGAATTTATAGACTGAGACAAGCTACAACTCAAAAAAGGGCTTGAATGAGCATCGTTAAAGGGAACTACACTAAATAGTGAAATTAGGTTGCCTTTACAATTAGGTTGCCTTACCCCTGGAAAGTTACTCTACAAACCATGGAAGTCAACAAATATTTCTACAAATACTTTAATTTGTACACATGAAGGTTACACGAGTTTCAACTACACCAATAGCTAATTCAAAAGTAGTGCATTCTTGTACATAAACAATAAACATTTATATAGTGTGGAATGTCAAGAAATTAGTGAGGGGCAACCTAATTTCACTATTTAGTGTAGGGAAGTGGAGAGATCCTAATACTGACTCGGCCAGATTGGTGAACATGTCTCGAAGCTGGTCACCGACCCCCAGAACATCCAGGACTCGGAATGCATTGTCCCACAGAAGGATGGCACCTCCGTGGGCCCTCAGKGCCTCGGCTCGCTCCAACACCAGCGACTTCAGCCCAACTCTGATCGGCAACATGGGACACTCACAATTCAGCAGCAAATGATTGAGCACTAAGATTGTTAATTTCAAGTTTAATTTGTTAAATGGACGTGATTGATTTCTAGCTGAGACCAAAGAGAATTAAAAATTTGAGACATTCACCTCTACACAAAGCTCTAAAAACTAGGATCGACAAGATTAGTATAGATTTATTGGTCTTCCAATTATGGCAAATTTCATTAAATTGGTGGTATTCCATGTGCCATTTTTCAACCCTGTAGTCTGAATTGCTTAAGTGAAATTTAGGACGAGTGTAGAATATTTTTCCATCTATGACTTATATAGAATGATGACAAAAATCTATGAAGTATTTAGATTTCAGATCGCGCCAATTCGAAACATCTAGGATAGGTATAGATTCCAAAAAATCTATGAGGAGTTTAGATTTCAGACCGCGCAACTTGAACCGTAAAAAGTGCCAAAATAACATAATATCGCCATTTTAATGAAATTCGCC
Organism: Pleurozium schreberi; assembly: GCA_006891605.1. Lineage (NCBI taxonomy): Eukaryota > Viridiplantae > Streptophyta > Bryopsida > Hypnales > Hylocomiaceae > Pleurozium > Pleurozium schreberi. Next base: position 117,736 of record VACF01002122.1, on the reverse strand, counting down.
ATACATGTTCAGCGTACCGTAACAATGCTGAAGTCACGGAATGTCCACCAAAATTTTCTAAAAAAACTCTCAAAACTAGGACTGGTAGAGACTGATGTATTTTCCAGATAAAAATGTGATCTTCAAAGTCAGTGTTGAATTAAGTCCTGGAGTTTCACAAATTGAAACCAAAGTTGACGTTTTTCGGTTGACTCAAGGCCCTTGCGCCTTTGCACAGCTGATGCAACAGCTAGGTTTTGATCAAGCATACCCAGCTAGAGTAAACTTGCCAATCACCGCACACACAAAATTTAAATCCTCCTTCACTATTTTATAGAAACTTGCGAGCTTTGAAACTTGGCACAATTAATAATTGTCATGTTAAGATTCTACCAAAAAATAGACCGCAAAAGGTTCCTTCTTCCTAATTTCATTCCATTTCAAAGCTAATAGACCTAAAATCTTGACCAAAAAAACTTGCAGCCCTTCACTGCACACTGTGCGATGCTTGTGAAGAGGTACATATTTGCTTACAAGTTTACAAGTTGCAGAGTTTGCTTATTGTCCAGTTCTTGTGTGGTGAATGGCATTTTCAGTGTTTGGTGATTGGAATTGTCTGGTAATTGGCATTTTTACTCTAGCTATTCCGTTGCTATGAAGATCGGGTACTATGAAGATCGAATCAAGGAAAGGGAAAACTTGTACAATTTAAAATTCTTTTCAACACCCAGAAAGTTAATCAATGTGCAACTTATACGCACGCTAGCTCAATGCAAACTGTAAGGTAAGCGAACCCAATACCAACCATTGACCTAATACCACCCAAATTAATACCACCCAAATGTAGGGTTGTCATTGATTTTAGAGTGAGAATCTATGACAGTGATACATGCCTTAACTTTGCTTATTGTGAAGTTAAGGCATATACTTAAGTCACGGATTCTCATTCTAGAATCAACAAGGGTCCTACATTTGAGCGGTATTAGTTCAATGGTTGGTATTGAGTTCGCCTACCTTAACTAAGTTTTAGTTCTTGACATCTAACATCTAACATTTTTTACAAAGTGCCACAATGGCGATATTAAATGTTACAGTGGTGCTCCAAATTACAACATTCATCCACATATTGGATGTATAGTATGGTTTTCATCCAAAATTTGGCGATTTCATCTACAATTTATATAAAATCTAAAGTTGTTTAGCGATTTCATCCAAGTTTTTTGCCATTATTTTTTATGTTGTTATAGCCAAATTATTTTTTCTAGTGCAATCTAGCACCAAAAAGCCCTGCATCTAAGTGATGCATCTAAGTGATGCATCTAAGTGATGCATCTAAGTGATGCATCTAAGTGATGCATATGTTGTACCTGTGAAGTGCAAGGGCACAAGCGAGGCCTCCAATCCCTCCGCCCACAATTATGATCTTCTCCTCCTCCAGAACCTCCTGTCGAGACTCATCCGCTCTGTCGACTTTGCTATCCATTCTCACTGCGATTGGCCAGTCTCCAAGCAAGACAGTGTGCGTACCGACAGTTAACCCCTAAAGGATGTTGCCCACCAAAAGAGCTGGCATATGTTGTCCGTACATGGAATGTATTTGATCCTCTCTGAACACTCAAAAATTCACAAAAAAAAAATTCTCAGTTGACCAGTAGTATGATTGTGACTTGGTCTGAAAAACTTAAAGCTTGAATGGAATTCAATGTGCTATACAATTTTTCCTTTCGTATACAAGAGGGGAGAACGTGTAGAAAACAATAACCATACGTACAAAGAGAAAATGCGCGCTCTACTTAACAGAAGGACACAACCACCGGATTATTTGCACAGGGGTCTCATATGCAGTTCCCGGTGTTAAAATTGCCGGTGAGTGTCATTTTTTCAGGTGTTTTACACGAGGGAACACCGAGAAAAGTGACACTCACCAGGAATTTTAACACCAGGAACTGCATATGAGACCCCTGTGTTGCAAATGCACACACTAAGTATCTCTAAAGCTAGATTCTAGAACAAATTATGTGCACACAATCGGCTGACAGACAGAAGCATTGAATTGAATCATGCATTTTCGACATTGAAGACTCGTTAATTTTCTTCCAGTGGGTACACAGCACAGACACCTGTTGATAGAAACAATTTGAAATCCGTGAATTAGAGCTAAAGTATTCAGGCCAAACCTCTCAAATATGCAAAGTTAAGTTAAGCCGGCGCGCCTCTCTACGTACAATCCTCTGAGCGCAGAAAAAGCTTACCGCAAACACGTACTGCAAAGCAAAGACTAATCGAGAGAGAGAGAGAGAGCCTCGATCCGTTCCTTGAGGAAGCCCAAATAAATTACAGACAGAGACAGACAGAAGGTAAGAGAGCATATGATGTGTAGCTACACTAAATAGTGAAATTAGGTTGCCCCTCACTAATTTCTCCACATTCCACACTATATAAATATTTATTTATTATTACTATACTGAAATGTACTACTTTTGAATTAGTTATTGGTGTAGATGGAACTCATGAACCTTTTTTTGTGAACAAATGGAGATATTTGTAGAAATATCTCTTCACTTTGGTGGCTTGTAGAGTAACTTTCTTCGGGGTAAGGCAACCTAATTGTGGAGGCAACCTAATTTCACTATTTAGAGTGTAGCTAGCTTCGTTGCTGAAGTAGTACCGATGTTGTTACAGTAGTCAAACACGTTCTCCATCTSTGCAAGGAAAGGTGAGATTCTCCATTCACGAAAGTCTCGGAAAGGACAAAGGAAAAGAAAAGAAAAGACAAAAGAGTCTGAATGCAAACCAGCAGCTTGTGCGAGGTCTATTCAATCACAAAAGAAATGATTGTCCTATTGCACACGAGTGATGATTTCACAGATAGAGTGTCAAAAACAATGTGGGTCGAGAGGTACTACTTTGGAGAATTAAATATTCTTCCAAGGGAAGACTTACTAGAAAATTAAAAGGTGAATGATGCGGAACTGGGGTTGGATTTTTCAAGTGTCGTGAAGGCTTTGAGGTATGCACCTTGACACACGCTTTGAAAGGGAAAGGAAAATGCAACTATAACAAGGGCTGAAAAAATCACTCTTTCAACTTGCCCATGTTGGTAGAATTCAAATATCTTATTTTGTGTAAGTCTTTTGAACTTGAGATTTTCCACACATATTATCAACATAGAGATGTTTCTATGACAAGAAATTTTATGAAAAAAAAAAGTTTTTTCAATCCTTGGGAGGGTTGCAAAGTTGGAAATAGTGAAATTGTCCCTTACAACTACATGTTGGTAGATTTCATATTCCTCTTTTTGTGTAAATCTTTTGGTTTTGAAATTTGGTACACTTAGTACCAACATAGACATGATCTTACGTAAAAAATCTCATGATAAAGAAACAATTTCTCAATCCTTGGGAGGGTGGCAAAGTTGATAGTTAGTAGTGAAACTTTTTTTGCAACTACAGATGTTGGTAGACTTTGAATATCTTTTTTTCTGTAAATCTTTTGGCCATGAAATTTGTCACATATGTTAAAAGCATAGAGATGAGGTTGTAAAAAAAATTCATTGAAAAAAACCAATTCTTCAGCCCTCAAGAGGGTGTCAAAGTTGATAGCCTGAAATTGTTTTCACTGCGGAGGCAAAAATTTGTAAGGTTTCACTACCCGACTCTACAATACAATGAATAGGGGTTGAAAGGGGACAAAAAAAATTAAAGCAACTTATCATGAAAAATTGTAGATGTTTGAAACATGATGTATCAGCCCCTCAACACTTCAATGAATATTGATGTAATGTACAACAAAGGTAGATATTTACATACTGTGAAATGTAAATAAATTAGTGTGGGTTCCTTTAATACCCTTGTTCAGTGTAGTTGTTAGAAACATGTCACTATTGTTGACAACTCATAACATGGAAGTAGCAGTAAACATGTCAATGTGAAGCAATTGTTGAGAGGCTTGTAATTTTCTATAATGGAAAGGAAAATTTTCTACATGTTGCCACTTACAAAGGTAAAAACACCCAAAAGCGTCAAAACAAGCAATTCAGCATATTTGAAGGCACTTTTTTCAAGTAAAAAACACATTTGGGTGGTACAAGCAATTGAAAATAAGTATTTTCAAAATGAAACAAAAAAAATATGATTCTTGGATAAAAACATGTGATTGCTATGAATTTTCAAAGTAGAACTTCCTAAGGCATTAAAATCATCACATAGCTTGATCATAATACMCAAATTTAAAGAATCATCAGTTAGCCAATTGCTATAATTAAGTATGGGAATGGTTTAATTGCATGTTTGGGGACACTTCCAGTAGAGGTCTACTTAGTATGAATGGCTAAATGGACAGTTTTGCATTAGGAAAAAAAAAAGTTTCTATAAGGCCGCTTTGTAGTGACATCATTAAGTTTTTTCACATCATTGTTAGCCCTACAAATTTTTTCAGAGTACTAATTGGGGGTCACAACATCTAACTTTGTGAAGGATGACAAACCAAAATAATCACTAAACGTATAAACATCAAGGTAGCAAAGTACACGGCAACAAAATACACAGTGTTTAGTTGACAAATTAAAGCAATTAAGCAACTTTTGTGCCACTTACTTAATTTTATGCGACTTACATAATTAAGCCACTTACTTAATTTTGTGTGTTTGAAGGTGAGAAGAAAAAATCTTCATAAAAGTAGAATAGTGGTAGTTAAAACAACTCATGTGGGATATGTGAATTAGGTCTAATAGGAACTCAAAGCCTCACAATTAAGTGAAAACGTAGGAAGTGCTCAAAGTTGAATTGTGAATCTCATTTAGGTTTAGTAGAAATATGTTTCTCAAAAAGCTTGAACAACGTTAATGTGAAAAATCAATCTAACTTTCATCTCAACAAATCCATTTGAACTTTAGAGACTCCAATAAAAACATATGGACAAAATTTAGAGAAGGTGTTTGAAAATGTCAAAAAATGTCCTTTCCCAAGCCCTCCCTAAAATTTGTTCATAACTTTTTACTGGAAGACTGAAATTCCAAATGTATTCTAAGATATGAAATTCAGATAATCTCCTATATTAACTTTATTCAAGGTTTTCTGAGAAAAGTTTTTCTTCTATGCCTAAATGAGGTCTAAAATTCAACTTTGAGCACAATTCTTGCATAATGATTTCATCTAGATTTTTTTTAAATTTGAAGTTCTATTGTGAAGAACTCCATGGTTTGTTGCCATTTTTTAGCCAAAGTTCTCTTTAGTGCAATTTGGCATTATGTGGCAAAAAAAAATCCGCTTTTAGCTATATCTTACTATTAATGTCAATTTTGCTAAATTGACAATATTCCATTACATTGGGATGCATTAGGATGCATGGCCTGAAATCAAAATCTATACTTAGTTCGTGGCCGAAAAGTAAACCTTTGTGAAGATATATGTCATAATTTTTGGCTTATGGAATATTGCCAATTTTAACCCCTACCCATGACTATGTTTTTACCAAAAATGCTCCAAAACTGCCATTTTAGTACAAGTACCAAATTTTTTAAAACAAATTTTTTTTACATATGTAATTGTAAGATCTTCTAGTATGCTAACTTGAAAATGTGGAAATTCAGAAATTTCCACTATGTGGATTGCAAAAATATAAGCATTTATATTCTCTAAAATCATTTTTTTTGCCCTACAAGAAGCAAGGCAGCTGCACTTTAGAAGCTCACTTTTCTATGAAAAAATATCCAAAATGGTGGTGCTCCTCTATGCTCTTTTTCCTAGACAAGTTGTCCATATGCTTAAAAATTTGCAGATCATTTGGAATTGTACAACATACAAAAAAAAAATAGTAAGTAGATAGTGGTAGAGAATGATTTTTAATACTTGATTGTTAAGAATTTAATTATGGAATTGAATTTGCCAATTCCAATGGTTGCAATGTTGTAATGGGTCATTGCAAGAAAGGCCTGTCCTATTCTCCATCACAAATAGTATCGCTTTCTTGTAATCTTCAATAACTTTTGAAGCATAAATCCCCTAAACTTGAAATTTTTATTGGAGATGCCTAGCTTGATGATAATCATATATTTTATTTTTCAAAAAATTTAAAAAATAAATTTATATTTAAAAATAATTTTTGCTAATTTGTCACACTTTGAGGTTTAGAGTGATTCATTTTGTTTGGATTTGTTTTGAGAAAGTTATAGGCAATCTTGTTTTTCGAGCAATCTAAGCATCTTTTAAAAAAATAAGTTGTAAGATTTGTTTCTGAATGCAATTTTTCAATTTTTCAAAAAAGAAAGGTCCACATGGTTTATTTTGCTTCCTAGAAAAATCTCACTATAGGGATTAATGCGTTTTAATTCCATCTTGAAGATATTAATAATTTAGACTTTTCTTCTCTCTTGTACCAACTTCTACTTAACAATTTTTTATTGAATAATAATTTAGCTTTTTGTATTCATTTATTTTTTTATAGACTCTCAACTCAATTCTCCACCATAAAGATTTAAAGCTCAAAACTCTGTAGTGCATAAAATTAAAGTTAAGAAGGTTCAAAGTCAAATAATCTAGTCTTGCACTGTGTTGAAAAACCTGTTCTTTTTACTTCAAATGCAAGTATCTTGCAATCTGTGCGGTCAAAATTTCTGAACCCCTAAAGTCCCATTGTCTCCTCGGGGGACAAATTGGATTTTGGGCAGGTTCCTGCGACTTTGATTTTTTATGAAACTTTTTGAAACTTTCTCGTACGATAGAAAAACTGATTAGCTTTTGGAGAATATAATTTTTATTTCAATTGGTGCCCAAAGGCAAAAGTTATACCACAAAACCCCCATAACTGAATTCGGCGGGCAGTAGAAAAAAATTTGCAAAAATTCAAAATTTAATTTAAATTTTTTTTTTCTGAAATAATATATTTTTGTCTACATGTGAAGCTTTGATTCATTCTATTTGGACCAATAATGAGAAAGTTATAGACAATCTTGTTTTTTCGGGCAATCTAAGCATCTTCTTGAAAAAAAACCTTATAGGATTCATTTTTGATTGCAATTTTCACAATTTTTCAGAAAAAATTGTTGGACAAGGTGAAGTTTACTTTCTACAACAATCTCACCATTCGGATTATTGTGTTTCAATCCCATCTTAGAGATGTTAACCATTTAGTTTTTCTTTGAATCTTGGACCTACTTGTACTTAACAATTTTTTAAAGATTGAAAATCAAGTGTGTTTTTTTTGAAATATTTTTTCTAGACTTTCAACTCAATATTTCAATATAAAAAATTTTAAATTTTAAGTCTATAGTGCAAATTTTTTTGACAAATGGCGGTCAAAGTCATCTAAAATTGCAAGTCAGTGTTCAAAAAAACTTTCTTTTTCAACTTTGAATGCTAATATCTTCCAATCTATACAGTCAAACGTCATGAAACTTTTACCACATGATCTAAGACAAGTGAAGTACAAGATCCTATGCTTAGATTTTAATAAAAAGTCGTTTTTTGTTTTCTTGGGTGAATGCAACAAAAATGGCAGTTTTCAGTGGGTTTTGACAGAAAAATGGCCTTGGGACTTTGGGGGTTAAATGCAAGTATCTTGCAATTTGTGCGGTCAAAATTTCTGAAATTTTTTTCCACATATTCTCATACTAGTTAGGTGTAAGATCCTATAGTTAGATGTGAAAAATAAAAGAATTTCAAACTTTTTTATTCTATGCTACAAAAATGGCAGTTTTGAGTGTTTTTTCGCAGAAAAAAGGCCTTGGTCTTGTAGGGGTTAAAGTTTATTTTAGAGTAGAGAATCCATAACTGCGTGCTAACAAAAACTCCTCATAACTTTTGACTCATTGACCAAAATGGAATCATTCAAAGTTTTTTATGTATATGTAACTCTGAAAAATCAATTTCAAATTTTTGTTTCCAAAAAAAGTGATTTCTTCTAATCTGCCCAAATTGCCCATTTTCGAAAAAAGTAACATATCAGGCCATAACTTTTGACGCATGTTTTCAAATGTCATGAAATTTAGTGCATATGAAAGATATTCCTCGTCCCCACCTTCTATTAAAATTTGGTCCAAAAATAAATCTCTAGTCACATGTACCTACCCAAAAAATTTATGTAGCCAAAAAATGCATGTTGGTCCATTAGTGGTTAATGAGATTGACATTTTCTTCAAGTTTGTTGGTTGTTTTTCATTAGTAGAAGACATACTATACATGACTATCTTTAATGAGTGAAAATTGTCCACAATGGCTATAAATGAGTCATGGGTGATTGCAAGAAATACTTGTAGGGTCATTGCAAGAAATGCTGGCCCTTTTCTCCGTTACAATGAGAGTGACTCTCTTGTCCTCTGCTATAACTTTTGAATTATGAATTCAATGCAAAAACAAAAAATCCATTTTTAGATGTTGTGATTGTAATTATATCCCTTATTTTTCAAAAAATTTAAAAATTCATTTTATATTTAAAAGTCAATTTTGTTAATTTGTCACATTTTGGAATTTAGGGCTATGAATACAAAAAAGTTGTTTAAACTAATTATTTTTGGCTGAAATTTTTGAGGTATATTCCTATAATAGGCTTACATGTTTCTACTAAAGGGCATCTAAAAATACACTATTCTATGTCCTCCACGTTCGAGCAAATAGGCCTTCCTTGAACATTTTTTGTGACATATTCTTGGACATAAAATTTTGGATAGAAAAAGGGTAGGTTGAGGTTTTAATTTATAATAAATCAACAGTAGTAAAACTAAAAAAACTAAAAATTACTCATTTTTGAGGACTTGATGGTGGTAAGACCAGAAAAACAAAGTCACAACCATTTTTATTGTTTACAAGTGCACGTGCAAGGAAGGCCTATTTGCACAAACGTGGAGGACATAGAGTAGTGTATTTTTAGATGCCCTTCAGTAGGGACATGTAAGCCTACTATAGGAATATACCACAAAAATTTCAGCCAAAAATAATTAGTTTCAGCAACTTTTTTGTATTCAAAATCCTAAATTCCAAAATGTGATAAAATAACAAAATTGACTTTTAAATATAAAATGAATTTTTTTAAATTTTGAAAAATAAGGGATACAATTACAATCACAACATCTAGGAATGGATTTTTTTTTTTGCATTGGATTCATTATTCAAAATTTATAGGAAAGGACAAGAGAGTGTGTTACAAAAGTGTTCACAAAACGCACGGTGTTTCTTGCAATGACCATGTAGTCAATTCAAAACATGTCATAATTGCAAATATTTCTTGAATTTAGATTATGTTAGGTGGATAGGCACTCACTAAGTTAATATTGGTTGGTAGTAGTAAAGATTTCTCTCATACTTCTCTCATTGCCGGACTAATGAAATTTCTACTTCATACCCATCCTATTGAAAATGATGAAAACATCAATTGAAACACGGGTTTCTTATAGTGAACCTTGTGCCCTGCTGTGAAGTGACCCTGGATATATCATTTCTTCCTGAAAATAAAATTTAAAGATCATTTCGTGAACTCAATTTTTCATAGTTTAGTAGGCAGTGAAAACAAAACCATAGCCGGATGTGAATTGCTTGATTTGCTTCTTACAACATTCTCAGTTTCTCACAATAGGGATCAACTTTTCTAAATTATTATTTTGAATTATAAAAAACTTCCTAACATTCAATCAGTCACTCAGTCTCGGTAGCCTTTGACTTAACCCCTCAATGTCCAAGGCCTTTTCTAATCTTCTAGGAATTTGCTCTAATTCGAACAAAAAGTCAACATTTTGATAAGATGAATCAATTGCTATTGAAATGAAACCATACAAATTCAATCTAGTCATTTAAGACAATTAAGAGATCACTAAGGAAAAGAAAACACAAAAATATCACTTATGAATTGAAAAATTATAATGTTTGATTATGAGGGTGTCAAAACTTCAAAAGTGAGTCAAAGTCTTTCAATCCTCTATTCACAAGTCAAATCTAAGAAGTTGGTCATCTAAAAAAATATGAGGTTGAAGGGCCTAACATGCATAACTCCAAATACTTTATGGCTTGATTGGCTTCTTGAATGAATTTCTAATGTAGATTTTTCTCAAAGCTCTAGTGTACTTGAGGCTCATTCCCAAGCTCCCTCAACACTACAAAAAGTCAAGATTGCAATGTCAAGACACCCTTACACACAATCTTGAGTTGAAAAATCACAATTGATCATTTTCAAAATAAATTTTTTTGATGCTAAGACTAGACTTCAAAAAAAAGTTTTCAATAATATAAATTACCAAAAATAGCAATGTGATTAGATTTTATTTAACTCCAAAGTTTTGCAAACGCCAAATTTTGGTGCTTTGGTGCCTCTGGGCATTTACCTAGGATTAAAACAAGGAACATAGTTGAATTAGTGCAACAACATAATTCCTATAGCAGCCTCATTGCAAGATCTTGATCACAAGCTTTCAAAAACACAACACACATGGTTAAATTGGTTATACTTTTGTGCCCCAAATGGTGGTATTTATGTGCCATCCAATGAAATGTTGTGCAATTTCTAGCATATCTTGCGCCAATTTAATGTAATGTTGTGTCATTTTAACGAAATCCTATGCCATTTTATTGTAATACCACCATGCATTCTTTACGTTAGGCTATTTCAATTGTTTGTTTTGTTTTGTTACGTCGAGATCTCCCGGACCATGCGTCCCCTGGTAGCATGCTTGGTATCCGTTGGAAAACTCTCAGCAAGGAGGAGTGCACGGGCTTTGTTTCATGGTGTTTTTATCTACGGGGTGAAAGTTATTGAATTTCAAAGTTTTAATGAATCAAAAATTAGAAAATTACTTTTACTTTTGTTTTGGCTGTGGCAACGGCAAAGGGCATACTAGTTTTATTGAAATTCACCATACACAAGGCACTGACTGACTTTAAAAAAATTTGAACATGTCCATTCACATTTGATGGAACATAGTTTATAGATCTGTCGTCCCACATTCCCCAAACCCATGTTGAGAATTTGAAGCACTTGATGTGAGTATCCTCACTGTCTACTATCAATGTCCTGTACAGTACAGTCATCTAACCATCAATTCATGATTGATTGCCCGTCTTACAAAACAGGGCGTTGCAAGTCTAAGTTAGATGTCTAAATTACACAGCCGACCGGTGAAGCAAGTTGGAACTCCTCCAAGAGCTTATTATTCTCCACCGCTACTTCGGGATCTGTTTCACCAACCGAACAATGCACGATCAGACAGCAATTCCCCAAAAGTCTAAATAAATGGACAGAATTCGAGGAAAGTCAGGAAACGAATTGAAGCTCAGAATAGCTGGAGCTTTAAATAACTTGGAATATAGTATAACTATAAACGTCCAAGTTCTCATGAGAGCTAAGTTATATACATCTAGGAATATAACCAGGATACGTACACTGAGTGCCTAGCTAGAGCTATAAATAAGTACTATGAGTAAGTTCTGAAAACTAAATTTTCAACGGAAAACTTGGCCACTGGTATATAGATCTGAGGTTTGAAAGGGAATTTCCAGTGCAATCGAGCTTGTCCATGTGAGTTGCTATTTGGTTACTAGGACCTCGAGTATAGATGAAATTGCAGTGCGAATTGCCGTTATTCTCTGCCATTATACTCTGCCATAATAGCTAAAATTTGCTCATTCAAAGTAAGAGAACAGTTGGAGTTTGGATCATTACCTGAAATCTAAGAGCGTCTTCTCGGAATTCAAGCTGAGCTGCTTCCCAATCTAGACATCGCAGATACAGTAAGCTTCCATTTTTACCAACAGTTCCGCTGGCCAATTCAAAATCCTTTCCACCGCCGTGATCAAATCACGCTAATGAACTCGTTCCAGCTCAAAAGATTCAAGCACWTTGCCACTCCAGACTCAACAACCTTGACATTCAACTAGTTCTACGAAAACATCCGAAGTGCCGATCGATCGAAGGTGCTGAATTSCAGGCAAAATCTAAAACCAGGGCCACTCAAAATCCCAAGAAGTCTCCCCCCGTTCACGCATGCCGCAAGCTCATCCTCGTCCCCGACTCTTCCTTGAGCTTCGCCGCCTGCGTCACCACAAACTCCGGATTCCTGAAACACATCAAGAACTGCACCAACCGRTAGGCGTCTTCAAAGTTCGACACCGGCCCCAAGGAGACTTGCACGCACGTGAACTCCGCGACTCTCTCCTGAAACACACTCAAATTCTTCTTCCTCTGGCTGGGCGGACCCAACAAATTCGCCACCCCAGGATTCAGCGCCACCGTACCCACTCCTACCGCAATTCGATACTTCGCCGCAATCCTCTTCACCAACGTGGGCTTAATATGCTCMCCAGCACAGTCCAACACATTGAACGAGACGATGTTCCCCCGATTCTCCTCCGTGAACGGACTGTACACATTCACCAAGTGCCAAAACTCATCCTCATGTCGCAACGATTTCAAGTTGTGCACTATCCACAGCGAGAGCGCTTTCACTCGCTTGTTGACAGTGGGGAGTCCCAGTGATTCCAGGTGTTGTAACCCGAAGTTCAGACTTGCGAAGAGGAGGAACGGGGGGCTCTCGTCTTCACAGACGATGTGGTAATCTTCACCATGCCAGGACGGGACTTTGGAAGTTAAAGYGATGGTGGTGTCCGACTCGGTGAAGTCGGTTTCAGGGATGCGGTTGACGGAGACGCAGAAGGAGGAGCGCTTCACGAGGACGAAGCCCATGCTGGAAGGGTAGCCGACCATGTTTTCGAAGGAGCCGATGACGAAGTCCGGGAGGTGATGGGAGAGGTCGAGAGGGGCGGTGGGGAGGAGAGTGGAAGCGTCCAGCAGGACTTGCCAGCCGGATTTGTGGGCTTTGGAGATCCATTCCAGGGAGTGCTGGATGCCGGTGATGGAGGATTGGGCGGGGTAGACGAAGAGGCTGCCGGAGGGGTGGAAGAAGCGGCGTTTGAGAAGAGGGCTGAGATTGGATTTCGTCATGCAGAAGTCGTTTTCGCCGAGGTGGGCGAGGATGGGTTGACCGCCCACGGCCACGGCGGCGTTGATGAGCTGCAAACACCACAACAACACAGGTTGTAGAGATTTTAGTGCTGAAACACGTTTACTAGCTGCAAACCCAACACACCTAGCAACACAACACTAGGCATGTTGCAGTGATCTTAGTAGTGCAATTAGCACAAAAATACTGTCATCAGCTTGATGAAGGCATCACGTTCCTTACAGCCAAATTTGTGATTTTGAGATTCACACACTCTATTAATTAACTAGGATTAACATAGATCTGCGGTTCCGGAAGCGCATCAGGAAATGTGTGAATCTCTGGTAACTATGACAGAATCACGAATAGACCAGAAGTGTAACAAAAATACGAGCTAGATAGACTGGACACAAGGAAGGATAAGAACACATGGAATAGAACTGGGAAACAGAGGAGATAGAAAACAAGAGAAACATCATTTGAGGAATTAAATGTGTTAATTAACAAGACTGAGGAATTAATATAAGCCCGGGCATGAACATGCATTACTTGAAGCTAAGAATGTAGCTAGGAACGACATGGAGCTCGTGTACTAACATTGTTAGCGCCTGTAAAATCTTCGAAGCAAGTCCCCCCCGGGGAGACTAACTGCAACCATTGGAACATCAATTGGTTTCCATGTTAAGCAGGAGAAGAGCAATTAAAATTATGTACCTGTCGAACACATTCGTGGTTATCTTGGCACACCAAGACCGGACTGTTTTTTCGAAACGGGTACGAATTGGCCACCAACCGATACGCCGTGCGGTAGCTTGTCGTGAACACCACCGAGTACTTCACTCTGGACGTGTTGAACATGCGCAGCAAGCGCGTCTGCACATCCGAAACGTGCTGGCGCAGGTGACTGGCTAAGTTGGTGCCCAAACAGTGCTCCTCCGCCATCACCACTCGCGTGTGCTCCTCAGTCTGTTCAAATGTTCAATGGGACAACGTCAGTTTACGAAACCAATGATAAATGGTACTTAGCTTACAACTTCGAAACACGACAATTATAACTACATCTCCCGAGGAGTGCTTTCATCGACAACACCCTTTGCACCAGAATCTGGTACAAAATCGTGGATACTAGTTCCCTCCAAAGATTACAAACACACTATTGTAAGCTTCGTTCGAAATCAGATGAACCCTTTTCTATAATTCTAGTTATCCACTCTGAAACCCCATTTTTGATCGATGTACTAAACCTTACGAGATTACAAAGTCAGAGGCTAAAACCACTGGGGTCTTATAATCGTCTTGATCTAATAATCAGATCTGGTAGATATTTCAATAAACGAGTGCTTCATTGACAACACACTCCGCACCAGAATCTACTAAAAAATCGTATGTTCTAGATCCATTCAAACCTTGCATTGTAATTACAAGCCCAAGTCTTAGAATATCAGACCCTGTTTCTATTGAAGCTATCCACTCCAAGGCCATGTATTGATGTAAAACCTTCCATTACAACAAATCGGAAGCTAGTAGTAAAAAACCTCATCAACGATGTTACTTTTGATCTAAACAGTGTCTCATGATTTCTAAAAACAATACACTAGAGCATTGACATTTTCACACGTCTGGAGAATCCACATCTTGAGCCATATTCTGAGCTTGTAACAAGAGCTACAAAGAATGTTGTGAGACAGGCTTGAACAAGACTCACACTTGGAGTAACCCTTTCTTTTAACCAAAACAGAAGCTAGCAAGCGAAAACCTGAAAAGAATGTTGTCCAATACTAGAATTTGAACAACGAACCTGAAACTTGGAAGCAAGAGCAAAATTGGCGTGATCCAAATACGTCTGCCTCTGCACCGCCAACTCCGGGTACTGATCCTTCCTCACCATATCCAGCATCAAGCTCTCCGAGTATTCCCGATTAGCTTCCAAGAACCTCGCCTCCGCCTCATTGAAATCCACAAATTCGTCCGTGACATGTCCATCCAGCGACGACCACGTGGAGGATATCGACGAAGTTCGGTCCAGGCTATCAACACTGGATGCCACTGCTGCTTGAAACCTCGGCGAATTCGAATTCATGTGCTCTTGTTGTTGCAGGAACGTCTTCCGACTTTGTTGCAACCCACTGGGAGGTCTTGCGGTGTTGATCGAGGAKAAGGTGGGTTCCAGGATTCGCCGACTGTCGCCGTTGGAGTGTAATGGAAGGTCTAAACGAGAAGTCCAGATGTCGTTATGGTTGGAGTTGCTGTTGGAATTGCCGTTGGGAGGTTCCGAAGTTCGTTCCTTGAAGAGGAAGACGGCGCCTTCGCTGGAGGTTTGCTTCATCTTGAGATTGGTGGGGATCGATTCTACGTCGATCGAGTGTTTYAGACTGCGTTCGAGCTTCTTCGCGGGGGTGAGATCGGAAGAGTCGGGCATGTGGTGGAGGCTCATGTCCATCTCATCGTCGCTTACTATCTGGTAAGAGCACAGACGGACGAGCACGCACAAGCACAAGCACAGTCCTTCAGTTTCAAAAACCACAGATTTAGTAGCAGTTGACCGGACAGCTAGAAATGAATTCTTACGGATTGAATTCGATCATACGTCGCTCAGGAGTTCTGTACTACACCAAATGTTCAACAAAGTTTATTGTGATGAGAGTGCCTTTTCAAACGACAAGACATATTATACTTCGGGATGCAAGAGTTGCAAGTGGTCGCAGACTTGGAAACTACGACCCATTTGCCGTCTAGCCAAATGCACCAATTTGAGTCTCAAAAACGTCAGGATTATCCCTAGATGTGAATTCTCACGACTTTAATTAGATTYGTGAAAGACGGATCGATTTCAGTGAAATTGCCGCCGTTTCAGTGCACCCTCCGATCTACACTCGTCCTCGCTAGTTTCCAAMTCTCTATTCGCAATCTGAAAGAACGCCTTTTCAATGACCATGACCCGACAATGCCATCAACTCTAGAAACGTAACGCACTAGCTAGCAACTGCTGGATGAATACAATTGAATGCACACAAGATGACGGAGTCAGTCTATACCGGCATGGTCCGAGAGCGCAGCTTCCCGGGAGAATTGAACATTGTAAATCTCAGCAGCTCATGAAATCTCCCAGAGCCCAATCACATCAACATCGAATTACACGAGCACTGAAGCTCCCAATGCAAGCTCCTACAACAGGGAACCATAGCTACAACCGCGTATTACAAGTCGCGTCTACAGATTGCCCACTCACGATCTGCGACACGCACGAACTGGATTTGCAAAATGGCTCCCCGACCTGGAATGCAAAGCTATGGACGCAAGAAAACGGAAAGGGTGATTGCGCAATAGCAAAAGGACAAGTTGGAAAAGCAGGAAGAGATCCAATCGCAAGCGTGCAGGGAGAAAGGGGGAGTGTAGACTGTAGAGTAGCGCGCAGACAGAAACAGGCGAAGACTCCGGAAGCTCCGGGGGCGAAAACTACGTTTTGTAGCTACAGTAGGCTTTAGGCCCTGTAGTATTGGAAGTTCAGGGTGCCTGTAAGGGACTATAGTAAGGGACTAGTGAGTGGCTGGGGTGGGTCGGTGGGTATCACCTGGGTAACGCACAGGAGTACATGGCCTTGGTATCARGGAGGTATCAAACCCGACAATGTTGGGTTGGACTAACAGCAAAGTACACTAATGATGGTAAAATAGTGTTACCTACACTAATTGATTTAAAACAGCCATAAGTTTTTACTCTTTATGAATATTTTTACCGACTATAGGTACAAAGTTTTCCTAACTATAGTACTATTCGGATCCATGCACTTCGTAAAAATATTCATGAAGAGTAAAGACTTATAGCATTTCTAAAATAGTTAGTATGGGTAACACTATTTACCATCATTAGTGTAGTCCTCTTGAGAACAATGATTTTTCAAGGCGATTTGTCGTCAATTCGCACCAAAACAATGGACCTCCACCAAGCCCTTATAACATAAATAGAAAAATCTAGGATTAAATCGCCAATAAAACTCCAAGCTTTAAAAAAAACTGGATGAAATCGCCAGATTGTAGATGAAAATATAATTTTGAATATGTGATATGTGATGATGTGATATTTTCTATCGAAAATGTGAATGAA
The DNA here is from genome assembly GCA_006891605.1 of Pleurozium schreberi. Lineage (NCBI taxonomy): Eukaryota > Viridiplantae > Streptophyta > Bryopsida > Hypnales > Hylocomiaceae > Pleurozium > Pleurozium schreberi. Next base: position 100,734 of record VACF01002122.1, on the reverse strand, counting down.
TGTTGAAATTTTTAGCACCACTATAACATATAATATCGCTACCCTTGCACTCCGTGAAAAATGAAAAAAAAAAACGTGATTGAGAATCAAAACTATGACAATTCTTTTGTTTAGTGGCCTCTTTTACAGTTGAAGTGAGAAGATGTGGATAGCAAGTTTTCAACCAATGAGAGCTTTCAAAATTGGTAAGACGAAGGAATGTAACTATATCTTTGAAATTTAAGTCAAAGGACACAAGTGTTGTCCACATCATTCTTTCTCAAGGTGGTAGAAAAGTACACAAGTATTGAGACCTTTGGCCAATTTTAGTTAGGGCCGTCTCAAGGTCCATCGCTAGAAACAGGCTTGATTTTAATTCCAAGGATCCTTGGGTAAACAAGCTCATAGACAATCATTGGAATAAAACCTATCAAGGTCCAGGGCTTATTTTTGAAAGCCAATTACCAATGAAGGTTAATATGACGAGCAGAGGGCATAAAAGTGTCTAGTCTATTGTTTTAGTAGTAAATGTCTAGACAAGAGAAACTTATAATGTGAGTTCTTTTTGAAGGATTCAAAATTTGAGTGTGAAGAGGACATTAGAAAGGGTTATATTGTTTATAGATCTTAGAGAAATAATTCAAGCTTTTTTTATGTAGATGGTCATAATTTCACTTAGGAGATCAAGTCTATGTATCAAATGATGAACAAAGTGCTTGGGGGCAATGCTTTTTCAAAATAATTTCTCATTTATGAATATGAAGTAGTACTTAAATATTTAAAAGAAACTTCTTCTCTAATCAATTTGATGAAATGGAGGTGAATGACATGTGACGCTTCTTCTCAAAAAAATGACTGAATTATTTCCAAATCTTCCCTCGTGTAGAGTGTGGCAAATGTAGAGAAATTTGTGTGGGACAACCTAATTTCACAATTTAGTGTAGCATGCTCCTGTACACAGCCCAACCAGTTACATAGGCAACTGGAGGATCCTCTTCTCATTTTTTATTTTTTATTTTTTATTTTATTTATTTTTATTTTTGAAACATACGACCCTTGCAACCGGGAAATTTAACCGGGAAGAATTACACACACCATGGCCTCCCCGTCAGGACACAAGAGGAGGAACACGATCAATACCACCATGAGAGCATGTCACCATGGGGAATCGAACCGGCAACCTCGTGGATGCACTCAATGGTTCCTACCACTTGAACCATCACCTGGGGTAGTTTAGGGTCATTTCGGACCAATTATTTTTATTTTTTATTTTTTATTTATTTTTATTTTTATTTTTAAACACATGGACCTCTTCTCATTTTATTATAAGGGTCGAACCCAACAGAAGTTCAACCCCGGTCTGCCACTGGCTGTCAACCCGTACATTCCATCCATCCTGAGAGACCACGTGGCATCCATTCCTTCGTGGAAACAGGCATCCGGAATTAATTTAAATTTATCATGGGGGCCCCCATATAGTCATTTCCTTTTAATTTTATTTTTTATTTGGATCCCACTGATGAAGGTCCCTTTTTTTCACTGCGCATCATTTCGCCAGTTTGGCGCAATTTGGAGTTCCAGCTACAATTGGGGTCGGTGTATGGAGACTTCATTTGAGTTGATTTCATGCACGGAATTCAGGCCTCCTACTTTTATATATTTATCTTAAATCTGAGTGGTGGGGTTCATTTGGAAATAACCTACTTGGGGGGGATTATAGACGTGCAAAAATATGACACTCTATTTGCTTTATGTTGGTTRGTGGATCCGTTGCTGATTTCCAGTCTGGAATGTTCACCGCCGTATTGAGGCTACAGTATGTATGTTTGTTTTTTTAATTTTTTTAATAAAATTTTAATAACAATTCACGAAAATAGATTCATTTTGTAATGGTTATGGCCGCCTTAAGGCTATTTGTTGGGGGGTTTATARATCAATTAATGATTGCAGATACTTTTTCTTTCTTTCTGTAGGCATTGTAGCTAGCTAGAGTTCAAAACTCTTCGTCGTATTCAAATTCTCTTTGACATGATKAGAGTTTTTGTATTGGGTTGTCATTGATGAATGAATTGCAGATATTCTCATGGAAAAGTTGGAGTGGATGATTGGTGAAAAACCTATTGTGAATGAAGCATATCATTGAAGATAGAGTTAACCCTAGAACGTCCTAATTCATCCCCAAAATTGACGCCTTGAGAAAAATCATTATAAAGTTCTATTTGGAAGCATTATTTGGAATTTATTTATAAAAAAAAGTTGTAGACTGAGAGTTGTAGATTCCATCAATAAGGTTAGATTCACCGATGCTATCACCAATATTTTTTTTATAAATTTTGAAAGGGAAATTTCAAAATTCCTTCAAAATTCAATAACAAGCAAAATATTATCATATTGGAGAAAATGTTTTTTGGAATGGATTTGAAATGAGGTTCTTTTGACATGGTGATTTTTTGAAATTTTTATGTTCTTACAATCTATGACCTGGTTTTGGCAAATTCGGTCTTGAACTAAAGTCAATGCAATTTTGGCTTGGTCAACCACTTGACATACTTGCACATGGGTAATTTTAGAAAAACACATCTTCTAATAAGACCAAATCCAACCTTTAGATAGAACAACAACTTGATATAGTATCCTCAAAAATTATAAAAACTTTCATCCAAATAGTTAGGGTTTCAATCTGTTCATCATTGAGTTTCTCAAAGTTGGTGCGCTACAGGGTTAATTTGCTATGTACTAAGGTAGGAGGTCCTATAGTGGAGCATCTAAGAGCTTGGACTGAGTTTTGGGGAGGTAAAGCATCTTGAAATATTTTTCAGTAAATTTTCCTTAAAAGACAAGTGAAATTGGCATCTCACCCGAGTCATTTCATATTTTTTGGAGCTTTGTGGAATTAGTTATAAAATTTTGAAGTTGAAGTAGCATAGGGGTATAAAATGGAGCACCTCCTAAAATGTACATGGGTTGTACATTGTTGAAGGCTATGAAAAAGAAACATGTACAAACTATATACATTTTAGAAGGTGCTCCATTTTAGAGCTTGCTCACTTTTAGAACCTCCTACCTTGGCAAGTTCAAGCATTGCAACAATGGCAATGTCCATGTTTTTATTAGTAGTAAACATATATCCTATGACTTTATTTTTGTTTGGAACTTTTCAAAAATTAAGTTCAAAAATTTAACCCCTATTAAATGCCCCAAAGGCCTATTTTGATCTTCTAGAAATTTGCTCCAAGTTGAACAAAAACACAACATTTTAATAAATTGTATCAATTATTTTGATTTGTAACCGTTTAAGTTTAAAAAAGACATGTTAGAGATTACAAAGGAAATGAAAACATAACGATATCACTTATGAGTTGAAAGATTATAATGTATAAATTTAAAGTAGACATGTTAGAGATTACATTGGAAATTAAAACATAACAATATCACTTATGAGTCAAAAGATTATAATGTTTAACCGAGAGGGTGTCAAAACTACAAAAAAATTTGAATCCACTTTTTGCATGGTGAATCTAAAAAGTTGGTCAATCATATATATGAGGGCCCAATATGTACAACCCCAATGAATTTATAGCTTCTCAAAATATACTCTACATTTTTCTTAAATGAATTTCTTATGTAATTTTGTCTCCAAGATCTACAGTAGTGTATTTGAGGCTCATTACCAAGAACCCTCAACACTAGGAAAAGTCAAGATTATACAGGGGTCCCTTGCACAAAACCTTGAGTAGAAAAATCATAGTTATTTATTTTCTAGATTGGATTTTTGATGCTAAAGCTAGACCTTGATAGGCATCTACCAAAAATACAAACTACTAAAAATAGCAACATAGTTAGATTTACTTCAACTTCAAAGTTTTGTGGACACTATATTTGGGTGCCTTGGGCATTTAGGGGTTAAGAGTGTTTTCTACATTCATTGCATACAAAACAAAACTTCTCTTAACTTCCATCTCATTATTCAAAATTGATTGGTTCAAATTTTTGTGTATATATCAATCTAAACAATCATATGAAATTAATCAATCTTAACCGTTAAGCACCTCAGTCCCTCAAATCAATGATTGGAGAAAACTGGCGGTTAGTTGAAAGTTAGCCGGTGGAATTGGGAAAAAAACCAGTTGCAATTCAAAAACACCGGCAAAAAAACAGTGGAAAAATCTATAAAATTTCTATTCTCAGTACAAAATAGAGAAAATAACTGGACACCATGCTTGAAATAGTGTTCGGGAAATTGTTTGAGCTTTATCCGCTAATTTCCTTAACTTCCCAAATTGAACCGTTTTTTCAAGCATGATGTCCGGTTATTTTCTCTATTTTGTACTGAAAATAAAAAATTTATGGATTTTTCCACTGTTTTTTTGCCGGTGTTTTTGAATTGCAACTAGTTTTTTTCCCAATTCCACCGGCTAACTTTGAACTAACCGCCAGTTCTTTCCGATCATTGGCTTGAAAAACCGGTTCAATTTGGGAAGTTAGAGAAATTAGTTGGTAAAACTCAAAAAAAATCTTGAACACTGCCTCAAATATGGCCTCTCCAAATTGAAAGATTTCCATGTTTGACTATTACAATCTTTTCAATGGTACTGTCAAAGGATGGGGTCCAAGGACAGGAGATGTATCTTCTCCTTGTCAAGATCTCCGGATTCATTTCATGTACTGTATTTGCATCATGTGTGTTATGCATTTGATTAGGATAAAAAAAATTATTCAAATTAATCAATTAAAAGTTGATTAGGGGGAATTAGTTGGTGGGGGACATCACCTTTTCAGATGGACCCATACTCCTCCCAAATCCCTCACCTACCCTTACTAATCCCTCCCAATGATGCTTCCCAAATGTCAGAATTAACAAGGATACAAAAATTAAGCATCAATCACAGAAGTGCGGAGCAACTTCAGCATCTAAATAACTTACCTACTATTCAAGGAGACCCCGGAATATAAGGTGAAAGAAAGTGGGGTGTCAAATGTTCCCCAATGTTCCCTAAATTAACTTAAATTGACCTTTTTTTTTTTTTTTTTTTGAAGCAAATGGAACTTAAATTTGACCCTTGATGGACCCGGAAGAAACGACCATCTAATAAGTTACAAAACCAGCAACTGCAAGATCTCAACCTTAAAAACCACTTCCCCCGGCCATATAAAGGAAAAAAAAATAAAAAAATAAAAAAAAGATAAAGAAAAGAAAACGTTCTCAAAGAAAAACCCAAAAAGGAAAAGGAAAGGAAAAGAAAGCCAGGGATCTAGAATGGAACACCCAACTTGCTCTGAGCACCCTGGAATCAAAGTAGCTGAAACTCTCCCACCACCCCCCCTCCCCACGAAAAAAGCCCTGTTCACACTGTTCATTCATGCACTACTGCTGTCGTGAGTCTATATTCCGTATTATTCTCATGACACTAGGTCAGCTTCTGATTTCCCTCCATATTACCACTTTTCATCCCTGATTCTCGACTACTGTACTACGTACAAATATATCATCATTCGAGATGCTGAATGAAAGAGGGGGGCAGCTTCCTGGTTAGAAATTGGGGGTCCCCCGGATTCCTGATAGGGAAATATAGTAGCATTTGACCTGTAATTCAGTGATTAGAGAATTTCTYAATATGTTCAATGGATTTCTTAAGTGGGGAATTTCATTCACACCAAGGGGGAATATGATCCCCCACTATGATGGAAGCCACTGAGAATCTGAGATTGGAAAGGAGTAAAAAAAAAACGAAAAAAAAGGAGTATCATAGGGGAATTAATTTGATTCTAATGGGGTTATTTCAAGTTTGAGAGGGATGAATTAGTGAGGTTGTTGGACCACAATGTTTGGGGGAGAATTACCAGTTAGTTCATTATTAGCCCGTGTCTTTGGGGAAAGAACTAGTTGTAGTGTGAAAATAAAGGATCAAAATTGGACAAAAAATTGGTAGGGCTAGCAACCATGTGATGTGCCAAAAAAAAGGGTGGATATGTAGCCATTTCTTTCATAAAGATTTTGGATTTTTGTTGCTTGCCATTTTGAATCCAACTTACTAAAGATAATTGTATTATAAGATAAGGGAGTGATTGCTTTGTGGTTGGCCATTGAGAGGCTTGGAATGCGTGGACAAGGTGGAGGTGGGTATTTCTTTAGAGTTGGTCGTAGCAAACCAATCTTTGCTCCATTGTCCATTTATGCCCAATGTAATGAAATTTGGAGTTTGGTTTCAAGCCATGCATGTCTTTGAACAAGGAATATTGTAGCCTTTAAATGATAGTCAAGTTTTTATATTTTTCATATTAGCAAATGAAAGGAGGTTCCAACACACCAAAAAATTTGACATTTGGATATTGTATGTAAAAGGTAAGAAGGTTCAAATTTTTTTTGGTAGATGTTATGGATGGTTTCTTCCACATAGCTACTTAATGATTTTGAAGATGTACACAATGATGATGGCAGCTTTAGGCAAAGCTCCATTTTGGGTGTACTACCTTAATTGTTGAAGGATTCCGCKGTCCCAAAGTGTTTGATGGATGACCTTTGTGTTAACTTTTAAAATTCTGCTACATTTTGAGAATGTAAAATCAAGTGTAAAATACAAACAATGGTCACTTTTGACTGTTTGAGTCGAATTGTATTTTTGAAAGTAAAGTTAAATTGGCAATTGTAAACCAAACTTGCGTTGATAACTAGCTCACCAAAAATCAAGACTTAAATCCACTTTGCTAAGGACTTATGCACCTTGTCTGCTATGATCTTTTTGCAAAGAGTAAAATACTTACCCCCCAAAAAAACATTGTTGTATCACAATACTAGAAAGTTGGAGGGGTAGGGGCAGAAGTTTATTAAAGTTTTAGTTTCATTTTTGAATTTCATTTTCCACATTTCTACAAAAAAGAAAACTTGCAAATTTTTTTTAATTCATTACCACACTTGAAATTGAGATTTTTCCTTGGATTTTTCAAATCCATATACAAGGCATAACAATCTAGTTGGTTCTCTATGATGCCTTCCTTTTGTTTAATGGTTTTAAAGGGAACCATTACAATTTATTTTGAGATTTATATTTTCATACATATCCAAAATTTGTATTTAATACAATGTCTTTTGATACTAGTTTCTGAAAGAGACATTCAATCTTTTAATACGAAGTTTGAAAGACAAAACTTCACTATTTGGAAAGTGTTGAAATAAATTTATTCCATCTTACTTTAACTACTAAGATCTTGCAATCTACCTAGCTAAATATTATTCATTTGTTTTTATGGATATTTTCATAATAATTCAACACAAATTTATGAGGTAAAATTTATTTATTGTCATTTTGTTTAGATTTTTGGACAATGCAATGATAGTTTTGAACATTTATTGTGAAACATAGATAATAATGGTCCTTTATGGGTTAAAGTACATAGATTTGTAAATGTACAAAACCAAAGCTTTGTGTTGTTGTACACAATTGTTGATGATTGTATTGCAAGGAAGAGATATCCATAAATTCAAAGATGCCAATGGCACTAACAAAAGAAGAGACATTGCAAAGCACACAAACACACCCAAAAAATAAAAAWATAGTTGGTGACAAGTTATAAATATCATTGACGGAATTATTCACCAATGATTCTTTAAATAAATCCTAAAAATCTAAAAAATAGGTATATAGATAAATAGATAAATAGATATTTAAAAATTTTAAATAGATTGAAAAGAACTATTCTTTACTATTGAGTGTCTTTAAAAATGAATCTTCAATGAAAATTGGAGAAAGAGACAAAAGGAAGACAAAAATTGAATGAAAGTGGATGGAATTTAAATGACAATTGCAGTGATTGAGATCTTTTAAAATAGCATAGTACACATTATATTGGTTTCTATTCAAAGTATTTTGAACACTTTTAGTAGTTACCTCACAAATTCACATATTTCTAAAATTGGTGCAAGTTTGTGAGATTAACTAATATGAATCCTTTCAACACTATTGAAGTTCCCAAAATATATGTTTGAAGCAAACAATTAACCATTAATGAAGCCAATTGGCAATAAATCTACATGGCTCATTTGTACAACATTATTTCCATTTCATCATAGCTCTTTTCAAGTGAAAAATGAGCCTTCTACAACTTGTCAATAATATTATGAGTTATTGTTTTTATACTACAAAATGCACTAATTGAATTAGTGGTGGTCACACCTTCAACTTGAGTTTAACCTCTAAAGTTCCATCACTAAAAACTGCTCTCAAACTGCCATTTTTAGTACAAGTACCAAATTTTTGAAATTTTTTTTTTGACACATGTAACTATAGGGTCTTGTAGTATGATGACTTGAGAACATATGGTAAAATTTAAAAAAAAAATCACCATGTGGATTGCAAAATATAGGCATTCAAATTCACTAAGATCATTTTTTTTGGCAAAAAGAGGGCAACAACACTTCAAAAGCTCACTTTTCTATGAAAAAATGTCCAAAATGGTGGTGCTTCTTCGAATTATTTTTCCTTGACAAGTTGGCCACATGCTTGAAAAATCTCAAATCATTTGGAAATGTACAACATATAAGAAAAACATAATGAGTAGATAGTAGTAGAAAATGATTCAAAATACTAAGTTATTAAGAATTTAATTATAAAACTAAAAAATGCCAATCCCAATGGTTGAAATGTTGTAATAAGGAATCTAAATATTGTAATTTTTTTTATTTCCAAAAGTATTGAAAATTGAGTAGGATGAMGGACTTCAAAGTTTATTTTAAAGTAGAGAATCTATAACTACCTGCAAACAAAAAATCCTCATAACTCTTGACTCATTGATCAAAATGGAATGATTCAAAGATTCCCATGTATATATAACTCTATAAAATCGATATCAAATTTCTTTTTTGAAAAAAGTGATCTTTTCTAATCTGCTCGGACTGCCCGTTTACGAAAAAAAATAACATATTAGGCCATAACTTTTGACTCATGTTTTCAAATGTCATGGAATTTAGTGCGTATGAAAGATATTCTTTGCCCCAACCTTCTACTAAAATTTGGGCCAAAAATATGGAAATCTCCAACCATACGTCTGTGCCCAAAATTGCTATGTAGCCAAAAAACGCATTCCGGTCCTTTAGGGATTAATTCTTGGAGAATTGAGACGATCCACGTTAGAGGTTGTCACATCTCCTTCACCACCGCTGCAATTCTCCAAGAATGTGTAGGTGGTGATTCTTGATTGGGATTTCATGGAAGGCCCAACTCAATTTCCCCAAGAAATGAGAGTGTTGTTTCTTCTCCTTATGAGGTGAAGAAACATTATTGAGGAAAATTTTCTCAAGGAATTGTTGAGTTTGGTTGGTTGAATGTGAGTTACGGAGCTCCCTACCAGCTTCAAGGGATTGAAATTCCTTGATAATCACTCCAAACATGAATAAGGGGTGTCACACTTCCTTCACAAAGAATGGCTCACCATTGGCTCCTCTTTTCTCTCTCCCATTTCTCCAACTTCAAAGAACTTTGCTTCTCTGAGGAGGTGCGAGTATCCTTATTGTGGTTAGCAATCCATGGCTTCTAGTTTTAGAATTTCCTAAAAATTGAGGCCGGATTTTGACTAGGGGCTAGAATCGGGCCAAAGAACCACACGATCAATAGAATTGTTGTCAGCCAATGGGGTCCACGCTCTCAACCTATAGGGTTGTTCGATTCCCAGAGTTTTATTAGTCATAGACCCTAGTCTAAACCCGGCTTGAGATTTCCATTTCTTCCCCTCCGGACGTGAAGAAATTGGTTCCCCAAGAAATTTCTTAATTTGGTTGTGCATGACTTGCGGAGTTTCCATCTAGCTTTGCACATAGTGCGTTCTCTAAAAATTGCTCCAACCAACAAAAGGGGGTGTCACACTCAAAATGGCTGGCAATTGGCTCCTCCTTTCCTTGCCAATTTCTCCGACTTCATAAAATTTTGACTATACCTAACCCCTATTGACAATCGTAAGTAGTTGAATTCAATAGAGAGCAATTAGTCCGTCTCGCATGAATTGAAATATTAGGGTTTCCTTGCTTTGCCGAAGTGGAAAGTTGCTATCTAATTAGGGTTTGGGTCATCTCGCACAATCTGAGCTCGCGATTTCGCAAGCGCGTAGTTGCCAAGGAAAGTTGGCTATGACACGTCCAAGTAAGAGCGCTTCTTCGAAGACCACTGCTGCTGTCGTAGTCTCGGAGAATTCTCCCATCCCAAGATGCGTCCGCTCACTTCCTAACTCTGCTTCTGTGGCCATTTCCATCCACGCCAAACCCGGCAGCCGGTTGTCTGCAATCACTGGTACCAATTCTCCTCTCTTTTGGATCGATGCTAAGTCAATTCAATGCTATGCACAGTACAGTACACTACAATACATTCCAGATTCCTCGGGAACTGGATYGCGCATCAGTCTGGCGTACTCGGTATAGTGTAGTGTGATGACACTATGACCTCCGGAAATGTCAGGCTATTGCACGTGATAATTTAGAATGTTGTGGCATCGYGAAGTTGTGACAAAMTGGCAGTGTAGGCTTGCATGTAAAAGCGAAACTAGTGTGTTCGATTGAGTGTGGTGTGATGGCAGTAAGACCTCTGCAAAATKTCAGGGTAATGCKGAATTTTGTGGCTATGTAGGGTTGTATGTAAAATTTTGACGCAGTGACGAAATTAGAGAGTACATGAAGTCGCATGAGTTTGGAAAGCGGTGTAGAAGTTTTTCACACTCTTGTTGAACGCCTTTTTTCGTAATCTATATTTACTAGGGCATGCTTTGGGGTGCATGCTGTGATCCTAYACATTTTCTTCTTCTTCTTATACATTTGTGCTGATGTCTGTTCTTCAGACATAGGAGACGATGCAGTAGGTGTGCAGATTGATGCTCCAGCGCGGGAAGGAGAGGCCAATGCCGCATTGTTGGACTTCATGGCTGAGGTGAGATTGTTTGAAGCACTAGGTGTTCCCCCTAATTTTCTAAATTCTTTCACCAGTTAAGCCAATTATTTCGTGCTTGCTGATCCAGTGGCTTCCATGTTGCAGATCCTGGGCGTCAAGAGGAGGCAAGTGTCGTTAGGGGCAGGCTCACGGTCGAGGGAGAAGCTGGTGACGGTTGAGGGTATCGCATTGGACAAAGTGTATGAATCACTTTGTAAAGCAACCACGACATAAATTGGAAAACAAGCAATGTTCTCTTAGTGAGCGCGTCGACACTAYAGCAAGGGCCATGACATTACGGACGTGGTCCCATCACCTAATTGGGAGTACTTACAGCACAGCTGCGCTGCTGAAGGTCCATACTCTCACCGATTAATGCTCCAATTAGAGTCTATCGGTGCTCTCCAAGGTTGAAATTCACTTGGATTCCAGAAAATAGAATCATGAGGAAGGGTATCTAATCCTGCACTCAATTGTGTAAATCGTTGTCAAAGGAAGTCTTCTTGGAGGTTATACAATGTTTTGGCAGGCAGAAACACTTCCACTCACCCTGGTCCACATAGCATGAACTTTTATCTCAATTTATGCTTCTTCTTTATCTCAATTTCAGACTTACATGCCTAAAGGATCATTTGCATGCTGTTTCATTGGGCTGTCATCTTTCATATGCCACATAGCTTGCTCCAAGTTAGGCGAAAGGGAGACTTTCTTAGTATTACTTGCTGTTTTCACGTGTTGGCCATGTGCTCTAATAGACCAATAAAATGCTAGCACTTCAGTGCATTCCCTGTAGCTTTCCTCAGGTTTGGTAAGCCTCAGTTGAATTTGAGACCCTTCACTGCATACTCAATTCTTCACCAAATTTTAAACTAACATGCRAAAGAGAAATCAATCAAAGAGTACTACTAAGAAATTTAGAAACGAAAAATTACAATCATGGATTCAAGACTGTAGAAGTCAAGTTGCTTTAAATCCACCACCAATTTATCACTAATTTATTTCTCAATATATAAGACATTTGCTTGATTTGAGGCAATTTCATGTTCTAAAGATCATTTTAGAGTCAAAACAATGCTCATGGATGTTAATGAGAATGGCCCATTACTTGAGAGTTGTAGGTGCAAAATTGTGCTTGGCATACTTCGGTTAACCCTAGAACAATGCCAAGTGACCTTGGAATCATGCATTTTAATACTTTGTGACATCATGTGTATAAGAAAATCCAAAAGCACTCATTGAAAGTCAAGCTAGTGTAGAGGTTCTCTACTTTCCATACAAAATTCCAAGGATGAGTAGTTGCACTTCTGTCCTACATGAGACGTACATCGCACACCTAGTGTGCGTGACGTCTTTCTTGGATTAAAGGGATGGTGAAGCAATAATCTACATCCCAAATTTTAATACACTTTGTCCCTTTTCTTAGCTTCTAGAATATGTAGCTAGTTTTATATTTGGTGAAGAATTGATTGTGTGAGAAAGGTCCAAGTGAATGAATTATTTTGCCCTTGATTCTACATGCATCTTTGCAAACAAAAAAGTTTTCACCTAAATTTCTCATCATCCATTGACCAATTATGGAAAGCCTAAGAATTCAACATAAGGGATAGTTTACTACAAAATTGAAAAGCATATTCATATAAATGCCTCATCACCCATTGACTAGAGTTTCTAAGGGACTTTGATATGAAATTTCCTTTGAATTGAAAACACCCAAAAYTGTATGTATACCCATTCCTCACAAGTAGACTTCTATTGATAGTGTCCCCCAAAATCTATTGATTCTATCTATTGATTCTATAGATTTCAGGTTTATAACCAAGTTAACCCTTAAACGATGCCGAGGATGTTTTTCGTCCGATGAATGGCAAAGAATCTTTCCTTGTAGGACAAAAATGCAATCATTCATCCTTGATATTAGGGGTGGAAAAGAGATCAACTACATTACTTTGACTTCCAATGAATGTATTTAGTTTTTTCAAAGGAGATGATGTCACACGGTATCTAAATGCATGATTTTCACGGCCACCGATCTGTCCTTTAAGGGTTAAGTGATGGTTCCTATGGCTAGGGACCTCCCACTTTTTTTTTTTTTTTTTTTGAAGAATCATGCTTTTCACTTGCTAATAGTACCAAACATGTATTTTCTTGAAAAAGTTGCCTCTGACTATGCTGAATTGTTTATTTTTACAGGTTTGGGTGTTTCACCTTAGAGAAAACAAATCAGCAATTCTATCTACAATTTCTGCAACATGCACCTTACCCAAAGCAGGGAACAAGCAGTGCTGCCTGAAGGCCAGATACTGCAACGTGGCGCATTCTGATTGATTGAGAAGTCAGGCATTATAACCCAGGAACGCACTGCCCTTGACTCAATTTTCAGCCATTTTTCTTCCTTACCTACCGTTACTCTAATTGGACGTATCAATAGGGTATTCAGAAATTTAAGTGAAAGCATTCACTCTAAGTTATTCTTCTTGCTGTGCAATGTTAAATTGGGCAAATGCTTGGTTGACAAAAGCAAAATATAACAGAACAATACTGCGACAGAATAATTTGGTTTTCCTTCGGTTGTCTCACATCACTGCCAAATACTGTAAACATGATGCGCTGATGCCTGTTAGTAGCAAACTCAAGCAGAAGATGGATAAACCTCAATCTTATCCCGTTTAAAACGAAACCAAATTCTTGTGCTAAGTAGATTAAGTGGCTTGCTATCAACCTTGGCACCAATAAATGCTAATCAACATATCTTGAAAGCAAGCATACATATAATTGACAGAAATAGAGGCCACTCCATCGCTCGAAAATTCAAAAGATATAATCAAAAATTCAAAATCTAATAAAATTACAGTTACAAACACGAAGTGCGCAACTCAATTCCATGGCAACTTAGGATGACAAAATCGCATCTCTGAGTCCGTCAGCTTAACAGTGTTGCTATATATATAGGTATCAGCCACTAGGAGCGCATCGCATTACGTTAGCGGGGAAGAAGCTTGAAGTCAGACATTAGGAACATTTGGTTCCAAAAGCCCTCAAACCAGCATTGCACCCCTACTAACCTAATGTTGCAGATAATTTGTGGTCTGTACCGTACCTAAACAAGGATGGAGACCTCTTCAAAGCTTGGGAACAGAGAGTATGGATCCCAAGAAGGTGGAATATGCTACAAACAAAAATTGTGAGGGAAATCCATACGTGTTTCAGGACTCAGGTAACGCAGCAGGAACCTCCCCTGGCGAGGGTGCCAGATCATTCCTATTGAACCTGTCCTCTTCATAAAAACTGGCTCTCACTACGCGGCCCCCAAAGAAACGACCATCCAAGTCTACGAGGGCTTTGGTGGTTTGTTCTGACCGTTCAAATTGCACGAAAATTCGAACAGCTTCTGTGGCAGGGAAATTTGGCTCAGTAATCTCAAAAATGAGAACCCGCGTCACATTCCCATACTTCGAGCACTCGGACGAGATTTCGTCCTCCAGCTCAGAATCAACTTCCCCAGGCCCAACCTGCCAATAAGAAGACCAGTGAATGAAAGGTTACACATGTCTCCAGAAGCCCCCAGAGTCCCGTTCAACGGCAACCCCGAGTTTTCATCGTCGCCTGCCGCAGACGGGGGCGGCAGGTCCCCATACAAACCTCCCAGCATCGATCAAGCCCAACCCTAACCCGAAAACGTCCTCCGCATCAAAGACCAGGGATGTGTCCCAAGAATTCACTCATAACTGAAATACCAGCATAGTCGACCGCAGAGGTAAAGGCAAGAACCAAAACGAAGAAACACCAGAGACAACACCAACGCAGAACAAATTCCTACGAAGAGATCAATAGCAATGCAATTGCTGATTGCCAGAGTTTCGGAGAACGAAGAGAACAATCGAGCAAGCCCTAAGAATTCGGTGAATCTCGATTCCCGTCGCTAAGAGCTAACAATTCTGACTAAACCTAGGGTTTGTCCTCCGGCTTGGAATTGGAGGGTTTTCGATACTGCTCCTCAAAATGCTTCGCAATGACCATGCCAGTGTTCACAAGCCCAGTTACATTCGGTACATTGTAATTCTGCGCCACGTAAACCCCGACCAACGCGCCCACCGTGAAGTGGAAAGTAGTCTTTATCAACCCCATCCTAGCAGATCACGTCACTGTCCACGCACACCGCCTGGCACAACAGAACCACACACCAAACCCTAAAAAACTCAAAATTCATGTCCCGCTCTATGATTCCTCTAAGATTCTCACCGATCAAGAATTTTTCAACATATATATTTCTCTCGTAAACCAACGAACACGCAAACCATCCGCACGCAATAATCAGAAGAACATAACGTCGAACTCCAACAACCTCAAAATTCGTTTCCCTCTCTATTTTTCCGCTAAAATCTTCACTGATCTAGTATTTCTACATTAACACCTCTTGCAAACAAATGAATACGCAAACCGCCTGTACGCCAGAATCATAAGACCATAACGTCAATTCCTAAAAATTTCTTCATCTTAAAATTCGTTTCCCGTGCGATTGTTCCTAAACCTCTTCAACGAAATTCCGACATAAAATTCTCTCACAAATACATGAACAAACAAAACCCATAAGAAGACGAACTCACGAGATGGATGGCACCGGATAAACTCTGCAGAACTAGAGAGAGACGATTGCTTACCTTGAAAAGCGCGACACCCTACCCGCAATAGGTTAAAATTTTCTGGGATGGATCCACAAGCATCTCCTGCTAGCTGCGATGACTACGAAGAACTAAAACTACGTGCGTCCACCACCATCTCCACGGGATTCAAGGTTCTACTGCGATACCGACGATGCTTCGGGCCCAAGCAAGAGCACTGGGAGGACCAGGAGGAGCTCGGCTTTGTAGGGAGTCTAGCATTTAGGGCTGACGTGTAGTTGGCCACAATATATTCCAATTAAGAACACAAAAATATACTACATTACGTAATTATTAACAAGAATGCTTAACATATAAGTTTTAGATGTAAACTATCCCAACCATAAAAAATATTTGAAGAATTTATAAAAAATTATAGGATATTAGAAATATGCTCGTAATAGTTTTTAATGTAAAAAAAGGATCAACTTAAATACAACAATCAAGGTAAATAGCCCTACATCAAATAACCTCTTAACTCAAGTGTATACCTTAAATTACAAGGAGTGATCTCCCCGAGCTATAAATTCTTAACAAGAGTTTGAAAGTTGTATTTTACTTATTTGAAATTTATTGTATTCAAGATTCAAATTTATCCATGGAAAGTTGTCTACTCTAAAATAAACTTTGAAGTCATCAACTCAAACTTCAATATTTTTGAAAAAAAATAAAAATGTTGGGTGTAGATTGTATATTACAATATTACAACCATTGGAATTAGCATTTTTCAATTCCACAACTAAATTCTTAACAACTTAGTATTTTGAATCATTTTCTATTTCTTTCTACTCACTATTTTTTCCTAAATGTTGTACAATTCCAAATAATTTGAAAATTTTCAATCATGAAGCCAACTTTCCTTGAAGAATGATTTCAAAAAAGCACCAACATGGACACTTTTTCATACAAATGTGAGCTTGTGAAGTGCAGCTGCCCAATTTTTTACGAGGCCAAAACAAAGATTTTGATGAATTCAAACGCTAATATTTTTGCAATCCATACAGTAGAAATTTTGAATTTTGTTTACATCTTGTCAAACTAGTGTACTACAAGATCCCACATGTGGTTATATGGGTCTAGAATATTTTTCTTCTAATGTTTAATATTTGTACTAGAAATGGCAGTTTGGGAGTGTTTTTGGTGATAATATAGTCAAAGACCTTTGGAGGTTAAGTTTCTACTCGCAACATCTTTCACTCCAATTTGCTAATGTGGATGGAGAAAATTTTCATAATTGGGCATTTGGGCCATAAGAAAGACATAGAAACTTTTAAATTTAGGTGCCACTCCCGGTGCCACTATCTTATTGCAAGTGAAGGCCAAGGTCAACATATTCCAACCTAATCATTTTTATTTTATGAAAAGATCAATAAGATTGTGATCCAAATACACAAAACAAATTCCCCAAAATTTGGCATCCATTAAAATTAGATATTTTCACAAATACAACCTACAGGTCCATTAAGGTAAATCAACCTATGATAGGTAAAATGATTCATTTGCCTTGTGGGCATTATTGAAATTTAAGAAAAACTTCCACATAACGACAAATGTGAGAAATAGAGAAAGAAATCAAAATTTTATTTATTTTTGACAAACTATGGTTTTGATATGAATTTTTGAAGTGTGCCGCCAAGTTGGCTCAAAGGAGATTCTCGACTACCCCCAAACCAACAAAAAGCGTACCCATAATGGTAATCTTATTCACCTTAAGGAGTCACAACATTTCCTACTATGGCAACAACATGAAGGAATAAAAAAATGACTCAGTCTTGTGATGAATTTACACTCAAAAGGTAAAAGTTTCTATTGCAATCACTAATCACTAATCGTTGATTGTGGCCACTAACTTGATCCTTGAAGGATGGACCAATGGCCGTGGAAATCATGCATTTTTATACCGTGTGACATCATCTACTTTGAAAAGCCAAATATACTCATTAGGAGTCAAAGCACTAGAAAAGATCTTCCCTTTCCACTCCTAATACTGAGGATGATTCTCTGTCATGGGGACACAAAACAGCGGCGTTCAAAGATTAATCTAATGTAGTCCAAATCTCATTTTTTATTTGTAAGACTTTATACCCAAAAGGACGGGTTGGTTATTGTGGAAGTCAACTTTTTTGGTATTGTGTGAATCATTTGCTTGACCCTTTAAGGATATGCCCATAACCACTAAGTTTTGGCTTTATTGTCCATTACTTTGTTTACTACCATTTTCCAACTAAACATGCATGAAAAAAATTTATTTATTTATTAGAGATGAAATCACATGTCTACTACAAGTTGTAAAATTTCCAACCTTTTTTGGAAAAATTTGAAATTATTGTGAATTTCTCAAGAAAAAACGAATAAAATTCATATGAAATCAAATGATGTTCAAAAAATCTGAAATTTTTACTCTAGGTGTTTATATAATAATACAATTTATAACATCATGGTATAAACCAAACTTATTGTGTCAATCTATAATTAGAAAAACAACAAACTATGCTTATAGGCTAAAAGTTCATAATACTATAAAATATTGAAATTCAAGATTTTTTCAAAAATTCTAATTGAAATAAAAAGTAAAATGGATAAGCTTCATCTCATTAGCTAGATTCAAACTCAAAACAACCCACTTTCAAGAGTAAATTCACATCAAGAGTAAATAGTAAGAAATGGCCCAAATATATTGCATGGGTGATTCATGGCTTTTACACTTATGTTCTAGTGCACAAAAGGATTCTCATCCATCAAACATTTAGTGTCAACAACACCATTATAGGGTTAATGAATCATTCCCTTAAATAGTGAAATTAGATTGCCCCACACTAATTTCTTCACATTCCACACAATATAAATGTTATTGTAATTGGACAAGAATGCATTTTGAATTACTTTTGATTTAGTTAGTGGTGTAGTTGGAACTCATGTGTACAATTGGAAGTATTCGTAGAAATATTTGTTGACTTTGCTAGCTTGTAGAGTAACTTTCTTGGGGGTAAGGCACCCTAATTGTAAAGGCAACCTAATTTCACTATTTAGTGTAGGGATAGGCCTTTTACCTATGATGGTTTTTTTTAACCATTTACTCCGATTTACACAGCTATTAGTCCAAATCCATGGCTTATGTTGAAAATAGACAAATTGCAAATGAGGCAATCTGAAGAGCTTAAGAGAAAAGGATTCTCAGATTGTTCTGTAGAATAAGGTGTCCAGCGATTGAACACGAATACCATAGTCAATTCTTCTTCCCAGTTGCACTTCAAAGTCACAAATGTTCAAATCTAGAATACCGCAAGAATGTTTAGACTGCACAGCACCTTCCCAATTGAATTCAATCTCTTTCGTAAACACTAAATGTTTAACTAAAATGAATTTGAGAAGCCGATGGCAGATGGCARGTACGGCCACACAAATCATGCCAGGCTACATACAACTACTAGAGCTAATCCGTGAAGTAGTGCAAACAAGGTACGAGGTCTGCATGGTGGAAAACTCTGCGTGAAGCTCCGAATGAAACTCCAAAAGTACATATATCTCTATTTGATTCCACCATTAGCAATAGAGACRACCTTACAGATGCCAGAGGACGTGGTGAAAGGCACATCTTTGTATTGCGCAACAAGATCACTTCCCGTATGCAGATCAGGCTGCACACTCTCCCAAATCTTCTTCTTGGGGTTGAGGACATCATCAGGCTCACCAGGAAAGCCAGGGAATGTCACCCTCTCACCAACTTTGGCATCTTCAGGAGGAGAAACGAGCTCAACCTCTGTATGATCAGCATTTGAAGCTGCCAACACCATGGCTTGAGACTTGATCCCTCTCATTGCTGCTGGCTTCAAATTGCAAAGTACACACACCTTCCGGTTCTGTACAACAACATGATGCAACATTTTAGTCCTCATATTCAAGAGAGAGGATTCCAAAGCACTACACTATGTGTTATTTGAATACAGAATGCATAAATTATGAATTGATGAAGTTGGAGAAGTAGGGTCCCAATCAAAAGCCTAGGCTATTCTTGAAGTATGAGTAGTAAGTCTACGAGGTATCTCATGGAAGCATCTCTGACCGTGAAACCAAAAAAGAATCTCAATTCTTAGAAGTCACAAGTCTAAATGAAACTGGTATCATARATAAGTGACATTTGAACCCACAGGAAATGGACCCCCTTACTAACTTTGTMTGTAACTAAAGCCCCCGTCACGAGAGTCCACCAGACACTAATACTCTCCATAACACGAGTCAAGAGTWSTACATCACATACCTGCATCTTTTCAAGAGGGATAAACTTGACAAGACCACTGACAACTGTCCTGGGAGTAGGCTCTCCAACATCAATTTGCTCCACGTACAACGAGTCAGCATCTGGATGCTTCTTCACATCTGTAATGAGACCAACTCGGATATCCAGTCTGGAGACRTCCASAGGAAGATCCTTGACCACAGCTGGGGTTTTCTTTCCTGTGGCGCCACCTTTTCCACCCTTCTTTCCTTTTGTTGCATTGTCTGGTGCAAAATCCCGAAATGGAGATAAGTAGGGAGGACCAGTTCCATACATCTAGAAGAGAGACRATCTCAAAAGAAAACCATTTCTTACCAACAGCTAACCAAACAGTAATATTTCAGATATCGTTTAATAACTYATCATAACATGAAAATGACTCGTTCCAGATAGAGGCTGTACCTGTGGTTGAATGTGACACCGACAGAGCCGCTGTTGCAGACTCCAATGCTGCAGCTCGGTCTGCCTGGCTGCCTGCAAACTTTTCTCTGTAACTCTCCATCTCTTCATCTTTCTGGAATAACAAATATGAGCAACTCTAATTAGAATTGCTGTGAACTGAACAAGGTGCTCATGCTATACCAACAAAACACTGACAAAGCTAAACACTCTATCGATGCACTAWTTAAAAAAGAGACAAAACTTKCCCTTCTAMATAGAAAGCAGKAAGACGTGCAAGAGACCTATCCTTGTGATTGTTAAGAACTGAACACTAATGTGRAGGTAGTGGGACAATTACCATTTCTGCGAATATCGGCTCAGGATTTCCGATAGTGTGGCCAGATTGGACCAGTGTCCATGGCTTAGAAGCTCGTTCCAAATCACCCTCTTCATCCACAAGCTTCATGCTCGATATTGGAAGATTCAACTGCCCAAGAACCTGCATATGCAACAACAGGTAAGCCCAAAAACATCTTTGTAGAACTTGGCCAGAGATAATTGCAATCATCACAAATAAACCCCTTCCTAGAAGTCGCATCTGTTGTCTCTCAGCAGCTAAATACAAACGCCATATGAGAACTGGCCAACCTTAAGCAACAAGACACATTAGGATGCCAGACATGCAGCTGACAACAATTGAAATGCACACTGCCATCAATTACATTCTTACCTTCTGGGAGAATGACGGCATGAAAGGCTCCAGAAGTGTAGCCAATAGGTGCACCACCCCAACTGATGTCTTCAACACAATGGCACATGAAGGGCGATCCTCCTTATACAGCTTCCAAAATTGACTCTCCTGCATAATTTGTCAAGACAAAAGATAAGTTTCCACTTAACAGTGCAAACACAGACACTTCAACAATCAAAGCATCGCGTACAATGAGATGGCAAAGTACGTTTCTACAGTCAAAATGTACCATCCATCCTTCAAACAATTAATTATTCGATTAACATACCTGCAAATACAGATTGCCAAGACTGGATACTTGCATCGCAGCTTTAAGACCACCCTTCAATTTCACTGCCTCCATACTCTTAATATARTCATCAAGAGCGGCACTGATCTTAATAGCAAAGTTTTTGGTGAGTTCGTGTTCCTCGGGATTGCCGACTTCTGGAATAACCTTTCCATAACCTCCTTCCCCTGCAATCGCAGGAAAAACTTCAGCTATTTCAAATACAAGGAGTTTAAAACTGAATATTCAACAGTTGCCTATGATCTGATTCAGCCTTGAAGTTATTTCAAATCGAGATCTGCCAAGCTTCTCTAAATAAAAATATATGCAATACGTAATAAGAATTCGTCGAGAAGTTGAAAGCTACGAACCTGCTGGCTTYGCTAGAAAAGAAAGTGTTCGATGGACAAAGTTGCCGAGATTCTTAAGCAATTCATTGTTTTGTTTTGCTTGCAAGTCTACCCACGTAAACAAAGTGTCGGATACCTGCAGAGTTACATTAATGGCCATTGGTTAGCAACAGAGCACATGGTTATCATAGGGGCTAACCTCCCATAATCGTAAATGCATAGCGACATGCAAAGCGAACATGCATATATAGAGGCGTCTCAGAGAAAATCAACGGTTAACTTAGACAATGCGTAAGACAACAGGAAGCAGAAGGTACCTCTGGCCGGTTTGTCAGAAGATAGTATCTCCAAACTTCGACGGGTATGTTTGTGCTCTTCACATCGTTTCCAAAGACACCGACTCCTCGACTCTTTGAGAACTTGCCTGCACAACACCGGAAGCCGCAATGAGTTTCAATATTGCACTACCTAATGTACAGAAAGGCATTTAAAATGTGAAACACTACAAAAAACTGCCAACAGTCCAAAAAAGGTACACACCTGACTCATAATTCAGATATTCAGTAACACTGATTGTCTTCATTAAAGTCCATGGCTCTTCAGTGCCCAAAAGTGTGCATGGGAAGATAACCTGAAGAAAAGAAACACACCAATCAGGCATCAAAATACAGGTTCTCAAATTCCAAACACTAAGGAAATCAAGTTTGTGCTTGCATACAACACATCAAACTCTAGCAAGATGAATTGGGGATAATGCACGCAAGTGGCAAAAGCTAACATCTGCATTACCGTATGGAATGGCACGTTGTCTTTTCCCATAAACTGAACGAGCTCCACATCCTCAGGAGATTTCCACCACTTCTCCCATTCAGGAGTGTAATTAGCCGTGATTGAAATATAACCAATAGGAGCATCGAACCAGACATAAAACACCTGAAAGCTCCACAAAGAAACAACGAATTAGGGCTCACCGTCCAAGAGACTGCACAATGCATTTTTCCGATAATCCAACTAAAACAAACATTCCACACTCCAAGTACCTGGATATTGGAGACTGCCTTCAATAACTTCTGGGAAACCTCCCCACGAAATTTTTTTTTACAGAAATGCATCAAATAATACATTTCTACCGAATTTCTCTCYGCCTCCAGTGCATAAGAAGAAGAACCATATGAACACTAGCTCTAGACWTAAAAATTCAATGTTATGCATTGCAATATGTTACCTTTTCTTTATATTTTTCAAGTGGAACTGGGACGCCCCACTTAAGATCTCGTGTGATGCACCGCTCTTTCAGCCCGTCGCGAATCCAGGCGTTAGTTTGCTGGATAGAGTTGGAACTCCAGCCTCCTCTTTTTGACGTGTTGTTAATGTAGGACTGCAGTTGGTCATTGAGACCAGGAAGGTCCAGAAAGAGGTGGTCCGTCGGACGCATCTCTGGAGTGTTACCACAMACCTGTGATAGCAACGGGACACCTATTAAATAATAAAATTGACATGAGTACTTGTAAACCATGCTGCAAGCCGTATGCGCCAAATAGAATATGAGGAGAAGTTTTACACCATGATTACACTAGTACATGAAAGTCCATCAAGAGAAAAAAAAACATATAAGCTAGAATATTATGGTTTGGAAATGACCATGCCAATCATATTGTGAAAATTACAATTCACAAAGGTCCAAATTCTCTTTCAATAGAACCACTGAAGAACCTTTCAATAACTAGATCAAACTGGACAAATGGCAGTCTTCGTATGATGTACTCAACAGTGCATAAAAACCATGAAGCTCAAATTGGTCCTCATAATCATTGAGGAGTTGAAGCAAATTAAAAACCTCACCTTGCACCTAGGATTAATCAGYTCATTAGCGTTCAGGAGCTTCCCACACACATCGCACTGATCCCCTCGAGCATCTTCGTAACCACAGCCAGGGGTTGGACAAGTACCCTCCACCAATCTGTCAGATAAGAACCGGTTGCAGGTGGTGCAAAATGGCTGCATGAATCCAACCCGTAAAACATGAGATGCTGCATAACGCATCATGAATATCATTGACCCGCGTCACCTCCAAAAATCAGTACTTYTTATCCAACTCTAAGAAATCTCTTCTCAATGCTCTTAGCTAMATGGTGATCGCTCCTAGCCCTAGAACTAGTTTCACCAGAAAAAATAATAACAATTTCACTGGTYGAATGTTTGAGAGGTTGAAAAAACTAGATCTCAAATAGAAGCTCGAGCTCACAAACCTGAATCATGGTATTTTCGTTCAATCGCTTCTTCTCGTACAAAGACAAGAAAATAGATTGCGCAATCTCAGTCTGCTGAGGTGTGGAAGTCCGTCCAAATTTATCAAAGTCGATATCAAACCACTCGTAAATATCTTTGTGTATAGTGTGGTATCTGCAGAGCAAACATTCAAAAATGAGTCGATAAACCCTAAAAAACGATAGCCTTCAAGAAGAGCGTGGTATCCACGGCACAGACACACATTCAGTCAATGAACCCTAACAGCCATAAAACGCCAGCAACTCTACCAAAAAACGAGAAACGCACATGAAACTATCAAATCAGCTCGAGACAGCTCAAATTCTAATCCCGATGCAAGAAACCTACTTGTCACAAATTTGGCGCGGTGTAAGCCCTTCCTCCATTGCCTTGGTCTCAGTGGCAGTCCCGTACTCATCAGTTCCACACATGTAGATAACATTGTAACCTCGTCTCCGACAGTAACGAGCGTACACATCGGCACTCAACACACCTGCAAGCGAATTTTTCAACTTTTCAGCTCAGATCAAATTTTTGGAAAAACTTATTTCTGCGCAGCTAACTAGAGATCAGAGTTCAAATTTTTGTGCCCACAGACAGAATCGAAGAGGAAAATYGAGATACAGATTCGGTGACAACGAAATCAAGGCTAGAGTTAAATTGCTCACATCCGATAATGTTTCCCAAGTGTGGCACATTGTTCACGTAAGGTAGGGCGCTTGTGATCATGACGTTSCGTTTTCCAGGCAGTGGCGCCCGCACAGCTCGAGGCTCTCGCACGGCATGGAAGCAATCCGGGTTCCCCATTTTYGCTTCCAACGATGAAGGAGCGGCAAGTGCCGACACTGAAACAAAAAATTTGGTGGAGAATGCAGGGACACAGGGTTTATGAGATCTGAAATTAGGGCTTGTGAGAGGTCACGTTCCCTGTCACGATCCCGGAGGTCTCAAACGTTCTCGAACTTTCCTCGTAAAATAAAAAAACAAGATGTGTGGGCCCCCGACGTTCCCCGCAATCCCCGAAGTTTCCCTTGTTGGGAGCGTAAGCGTCCCCTGACGGGGCCCATAATAATTACAGTAAATTCTTAATTTGTGACGTGAATCGAAATGAAATGACATGAAATGAAGTGAAATAAAATTATTTAAAATGAAGTAAAACAATATTAAATTTTTTAATACTTGGATATTTACATTAATATTTATTATTTTACCTTTTCATAAAATTTGTCATTAAAATTAAGTGGCTAGATTTACATTTAATGCATATTCTACTTGTATTGGTTTATGAATAGAATTGAGATAGGTGTGATGAAATTTAACAATTGCGAAAGATGCTTTTGGGAACCATACATATAAATTTTTTTTTTTTAATGAAAAAAGATTATTGAAAGATTTCCAACTTTCCACCTATTGTGCAATACAATAGAGCTTCTAATTTTTTTTAAAAACTCTCTAATGCAATAAAACTCTCTAATATAATATTGACTTGCTCGAGCTGCATACAAATGTTGTGAATGCAAATGACCCTCCATTAATATAATAACGTTTATAACTTAGTGTGTCAAATTAGTCCTCACTCGTCTTTTAGGAAAAAATGATTCCTTAAAGAGACTAGAAGTCCCGGATAGCAAGGACCGAGCAAGGAACGTTGGCCAAAACAAAATTCCAAATATTTTTCTTATTGATCATGGCCAGCAAACTGCAGGGCCTGATTAATGCATGACAACTCAATAAAATAATTTTAAAATAATTGTAGAAGGTTTTTGAAAAAGTTTCCATTAAAATAAATAGAAAATTACAAAAAAATTAGGTATGATGTGGCATTAGTGTAGCCACGTCAAACTACTATTTTACAAATTATTATTTTAATTATGTTTTTAAAATTTTAAAATTTTAAAATTTTTTTTAAATTAAATTTTTTTTTTTTAATGTGGCCACTATTCATGAATAGTGCCTCTATTCCTTAATGGGGCTATGAATTCCATTGAAGAGAACTCCTCAAAAAGAAGCTGAAAAGAAGATTTTGAGGGCTAATTTTTTTCCTAATGTAAGTCACAATTTTTTTTTTTTTTAAACAAATGTTGAACCATTCATTTGCATTAAAAATTATGGACAAAAAAACAATCACCAAGCCCAAAGGCTAGTTACAAAAGAGAGGTGAGCACAAACTAAAAAGACGAAAGTCAAATAAAAGCCAAACTAAGAGAAAAAAACTAATTATGTTAGAATGAGCTAAGTGGAGGGCCTTTTAGATTCCAAATAATTGTATCACCTTCCCTACTTGCCAACCTCATTGAGTGAATCTAGTGGTTGTTGAAATTGGCCCAAATTCCAGATGCCCGGTTGGTTTGATTGTGAGCTCCAAGCTAGGCTTTGAGCTGAGCATTACAAAATCTGGAACCTGCAGTTTGTCAACAATTATCATGTGGTTATCGTTGTTTCATGGGTTTGCACATTAATATATAATTTAGCACATCATTACAATGCATTACTTTACAATTTATTGCACCGTTACGTTGTATAGAGAAATTTGGCTAATGAAGTGGAGGCATGGTTTTTTTTACCTCTTCATGGTCTGTGTCCAGCAACCACCACTAGAATGTGCATCTTGCATTTAGATTTCAATCTTTTTTTAATTTTTTTCTTCTTCATATTGTGTGTTTTTTCTTGTGGTCGTCAACTCTACCATGTTTGATCTTGAATTGTGGGTCTAGATTTGTGACAACTCTTCCATTTATATCACAATTTTTGAAATTTAACAATAACGAGGTCTTTACAACAAGCCCATTTTTTCCTCGTTTTTGGTTCTAAAAATATAAGACTTGTTTTCATAATTGAGAAAGTTAATTGACTTGAAAATGAGTACAAGATGTCAGCTTTCTAAGATCTTATGTAACCTTTAGAGCCAATTTTAGCACAATTTCAATTACTTCCAAACACTAATTTCTTTGAAGTGCCCTTCACCTTTATGTTAAAATCCTGAAATTTATGATTTGGATAGACAYCAAACTTTGTAAAGATGATAGCAAATTGGCTTCCGACAAGATCGTATAGTTAATTCCTGAAGGACCAAGCTACTTTTTTGACAACATAGCAATTTGGGGTAGCTCACTACAAATTTTTTTTTTTTCTTTGAAATTTTTGTACAACATTTGCCAGAGTAACAATTTTCATAGCTATTGACTTCATAGTTAAAAAGTTATTGCATATTAAGTGGTTTTCTTTGATCTTTGGATAGCCCAAGTAGCTCAAAAGACTTCTTTGAAAATCACTTTTTGAAAAAATAAAAGTTTGAGTTGGTATTCTAGATTTACAAATATGTGGGGAAGCTTTATTAATCATTCCATTTTAATTAACGAGATAAAAATTATTACGAGCTTTAGTTTGTGGGCGGGTTTGTGGGAAGTGAAGCCTTTAGAAATTTTATAACTCGTAAGAAAAAAATCAATCCTCCAAGGGTTTGCTTCCCTTTGAGGAATTCCCCTCAATGGAACTGACAAACTTTTGGGCACAATGGCTATTATTATGGGCCCCGTCAGGGGATGCTTACGCTCCCAACAAGGGGAACGTGATGGGGGAACTTCGTTCTCTAGGGCCCACACATCTTGTTTATTTTATGGGCCCCGTCAGGGGACGCTTACGCTCCCAACAAGGGGAACGACGGGGGAATTTCATTCTCTAGGGCCCACACGTCTTGTTCATGAATAGTGGACACATTAAAAAATATTAAAAATTAAAAAATTAATTGATTTTTATATACAATAAAATGTAATAAAATATATTAAAATATTATCAAAATAATCATCTATAAATTAGTAGTTTGACATGGTTACACTTATACCACATCAGATTTTAAAAAAATTTGATTTGTATTTATTTTATTAATAAGTTTTAAAAAAGTTTTTAAAATATTTTTAAAATATTTTTATTGAGCTGTCCCACACTAATCAAGCCCTATAGTTTGCTAGCCAAACAAAATGAAAAATGAAAAAAATAATGAATTATTTTATTTAATTGGAATTTTTTTCATGCCAGCGTTGCCTTTTTTTTCCTCGTTGTTTGGGACTCACAACCCCTTTTGAGGGCTCATCGTCTTTCTAGTGACCCACAAAACTAAAACTCCTCATGATTTTTATCTCATTAATCAAAATGGAATGATTGAAAGATTGCCACATTTATTTAAATTTAAAAAACAATTTTAAATTTATATTTTATTTCAAAATGTGATTTTTAAAGATTTATTTTGGAGCTTCTTGTGTTGCCCAAAGATCAAAGAAAATCACACTTCATGCAATAACTTTTTAACCATGAAGTCGATAGTAATAAAAATTGTTGCGCTTTGAAGCTAATCCTAAGGCACATGCTGTATGGAAATTTCAAAGAAAAAAAAAATTTCATAATAAGCTACCCAAAATTGTTATATTGCTAAGAAATGCAGCTTGGTCCCTTAGAGATTGACTTTGCCTAAAAATGACTCTTTAGACTCTTAGCTTCAACACTTTATAACTTACAAAATCAGGATGCAAAATAGCTTGAAAAGGGCTTAAAAACTTAATGGTTAAATGTTAATGCTACAAATAATGGTTTCCATTTAAACCCTAAATGTCCAAGACTTTTCCGAAAATTGTTTTTTTTCAAAATCTCGTTGTATAGATGTTTAAAAAGCTTACTTATTAGTTTGTAGCATACCAATTTTGAGTGCAAAATTGCACGGAAGGTTTGAGATTTTGAAAGGAGAAATGTACATTTTCATTTTTAGTATGCTACCTCTCCCAACAATGGTTCAGAAATTTGCATATAAAAGTTTTTTTAGATGGGGGGTGACATGAACAACTACAAAGAGTACTAGCACACTAAAATGCACTTCCAAAGAACTTAATTTCACATGAAAGATATCAAACTCATTACACAATCTACCTTGCAATCGTTGAAATGCAATTTTCTTTATGAGTAGAGATTGCAAACAACTCCAAATCAACACTTGCATAATTAAATTTTCAATAGTGAAAATCATAAAAACAATTTATTCTTTCCATTGGAATTAATTTTCAAAGCAAATGGATAAATTCAATTGCTTAGATCTCAAATCAACTGAAAATTGGCAAACTTTGCTAAAAGCCGAGAAATGAAGTAAAATTGGCAAGCTTTACACTTCCACTTATGGACATACATGCATTTGAAGACCTCTCAATAATCAAATATGTATTTTTTAGTGAAAAATGAAAGTTTTCAATAGTAAATCGTCAAAGCTACTGCAAATTTTTTTTAAATGGTCAAAGGAATTTAACTGCCCATCCAAAAATGAACTTGAAATTTTAGATTGACCATGTATGATTAATTGGGCAGCTAGAGGTTAAAGATTCCCAAAATGTGTTTGAAAGGAGATTAAAGATAGGAGTAGCCAACGGCAGAAGGCATACTATTGTACTTTACTAGTAGCTTAGGCATTCAAGTGCCTAATATTTAATTAAAGTTCAAATATAAGGTTATATAAGACTAAAATTTAATTCATGCTATTTAGACAACCATTCAAAATTGATCAAGTTTTAGGCAAGGTTTAGATGCTTCATTTAGTGAATTCAAAGAGGATAAGAGGTTGTCTATTCATAGAATGCATAGAATATTGAGGGACACTTCACACTAAGGCCAAAGTTCAAGAGTCCATCAATTCCACCAATTAGGTTGCTAAATGATAGGTTTCTTATAATGTCTCTTGACCTTTGGTCGGAGTGTGAAGTGTCCCTGAGACAAGATTGCTATAAATGGCGAGCACATGTTTATAGAGAAATATATTGTGATACATCCTCAATCAATTGCAATTTTCAAATATTAGGCTAATCAAGGGGATGTCTTAAAAATTAGGCAAAATTATTATCATTGTTATTTGCCCAAGTTGCTAGTAAGATAAGGTAGTCTTTTTTTAGAAAGGTACCTATTATGGACCATTTTTGAGTGGAATACTTCTTTACACTATCTTGTCCATGATTTTTGGGTTGAAATTTTAAATAATTTTAGATAGAAGATGCAATTGGCTAAGGATTTTTAATAGATTTGCATTTCAGTCGATAGAGATATTTTTTAAGTAATTTAAACATATTACTATTTACAATAAGATTGGAGTTATGTCTCACAAATATAGTACAAAGAAGGTATACATTTCGAAACTGTGTACCAAAAATTGTACAGAGCCTATGATTGATGGGAAACTCTTGTTTCGTAAAAGAAAAGAACTACGGAGTACTAAAACCAACGTGTAAGGTTGTAAGGTTCTCTATTATAGGAAGTGATATTTCAGAAAGTGATATTACAGATTTACAGAGTCAGGCCTATATATCATTCGTCCCTTTTAAGACTTGCGGTCCGCCATTCATCCGTTTCCGGACAGACTCCTTCACAAATACATTATTCATTCCTACTACTGTACTCTCATCGTGCAATGGGACTCTGCTGTCGCAAACAACTTGAAGCCCTACTTATTAGTCTTCGTTGTCGCACCTGTTCGTTGTTGCTTTTGCTCTTGCCCCTGCTCCYCCTTCTACTCTATTCCTGCCTGCGCGATCCTGCCTTCCGACAGCAGCATTTTCTCTCATTATCAACTTTCGAAATTCYGCTCGTTTCGAATCCCTACTCTACTTATTTGGCGCGCGATCGCGTTCAGTGCATGTTTCTCAAATACCCGAAGAGCGCGGTCTGTAGCTACGATCCTCGGAATTGTGAGCTTTGCACTTATTTAGTTCTTTCGATGTTTTAGGTTTTGTTGAAAATGTGAATCTGGCAGCCAATATTTTCTGCGGTGGTTTTGTTTTCTGTTTTGATTAGTTAAATTGAATGATCAATCGATCGAGCTACAATCAGGAAGTTAGGGAGTCTTTTCTCGAATAGATTTTTCTTTCTTGAGGTTGTAGTCATGTAACTGGAGTAGTTGATCATTTTTTTCTTCGTACTTGTCCTACGGCTTCTCTTAAAGCTTAGTTCCTTTGGTTTGATTGGGATAGGTAGTTACAAACTGCGGACACGAATCTCAAGTGCAACTTCGATCGTTCGAATTGTAACAGAATTCAAAATTACGCATATTTGAAAATTTTCAGAGTGATCAGCTTGGGTCTGGCCTGCATGATCACTCGAGGAGATTGATATCCYTCTATGACGAGCACGATGGAATTTGATGGAGTCGCGAGCGATGGTGGAGTGGAGAAAGAGACAACGCATGTCTTTCGGCTGCCTTCGTTTAATTCCGCCTCTCCGATCTCGCGTGTGCTCACATTCTGGAGAGGTGAGCTCTCAATCTTCTGGTTKAACTCTTTGATTGCACTGTTCGAAAAATATGACTTCTCTGCATGAAWATAACGATCGAATGCTGAGTGATTGTTGATTGAGTAGGATTTCAACTAAGGATGCAGCTGGATCTCTAGTGCGTGGGAGAAAATGTTACTCACAGTTGTCAAATATGATTAGTCCAGGCAATCGTTTGTTCTGTAGTCTGGAGGGCAGCTAGTTTGAGGGCAGGTTATTCTTTACCTTTGTCCCAACTGATTGAACAATCCGTTTTTTTTTTTATCAGATCAATATATTAGACTGAAAGCCAGAAGTGACGAACTGAACTACTTTCATTTTCCTCTCTCATATATTATCACTTATCTTGTCAATTAGAATCTTCGTCACTGAGACCTTTGTACCGATACAATTGTTTGTGTGGACATTGAAACTGTGAGAAGGGCAGGCGCCTGCAGTAATGATTAGGTGCACATAAGGCTGCTGAGAAATATCACTTGCAAAGTGTTTTGGTAGATTTACTTCTGAGAGCATTTTATTCMTGAATCGGTTATTGATCAAGAAAAAGAAACTGCAGCSACTGGATTCAATTTCTGCATTTCGACCTTATCATATTCGTTGGKTTAGACTWCAAGTTTGAGAGCAAAGAAGTATTCATTCTTTGGAAGAATGTTGCAGATTTTGATTTAGAAACATGGAGGGCAAAGTTGGATGAGCAAGGCTTGAGGATTGGGGACAACCAGGAGAATAGCCTCAAAAACCGCCGCAAGCTTGCGGAGAGCACTCGGGGTAAGCCTGTTTTCGACTCTTCGGTGTGAACTGCTTCATCTTCATGCCATCTATGCAGCTTTTTCGTTTTGCGATTATCTCWTACTGTTAGAGTTGGAACCAGATTTTAAGAAGGCATCGAACGATGAGAAAGTCAAGGCTTTTCCGTCTTTGTTGAAGGGGTACCAGGAGGAGGTGGACAATCTCACGAAGAGAGCAAAATTTGGAGAAAATGCTTTTCTTAACATATATCAGAAGCTTTATGAGGCTCCTGATCCTGTTCCGGCTCTCTCTTCTGGTGCTGTAAGCAAGCCATTTCTTTTCACCTCTTTTCAGTTACTTGACTGGGTTGATAACATAATTCAATTCAGAGTCACGAGTCAGTCTGTAGTAATGCCACCTGTCTCTAGAGAGAGGATATTTGAGAAATGGTCACACACATTGGGTTGCTTGGCCTTGTTGTCAAGGGAATCAATTTGTATCACATAATATTGAAAGTAGATACTCTTGTACAGAAAACATAGGCTCAGAGAACAAATGAACTTTTCGTGACATTTCAAGATTTATTTCACTTGCGCTCCAATACCAGGAATATGCCTGAACAGGCTTGACTACAATACAATACTTTGTGATCACAGAAACTTTGATGTGTCATGTTKTTTGCTTCTAATTGWGAATTTAATGATCTTGTTTATTTCTCGACTATCTCTAATTGCAAGTGCTTTGCTTTCTAGGACTTGGCAACAAGATTGACAGAGTTTGAGTTTGAGAGTCGGAAGATGAAGCAAGAGCTGGAGGAGTATCGCTCAGAAGCGGCTCATCTCAAGAACCAGCATGCTACAGTGCGACGCCTGGAAGAGCGAAATCGTTTGCTAGAACAACAGGTTYGTCTATGAGTTTAAACCTTTTAGGTTTTCTTTACTCCATCAAGATGGGATCGACTTTCCTCTTTCACATGGAATCCACATGCTGTATGTCTGAACCCCGTTTAGCACAGTGTCGGTGTGTTACATTCAGCTGTCATCACTGTGATGTCGGTTCTGTACATTGATTGACCTTATATTMTTGAAGGATGAAGTTATGCTACGTTGCCTTTGTACTACAGATGGAGGAGAAGGTGAAGGAGATCGTGGAGATGAAGCAGCGTAGTCTGGCAGAAGAAAGTCAGAAGAACGTTGAAATTCTCAGGGAGAGGTAATATGATGAGATTGTTTTCAAAATCTTGTACTGCAGCTTGACGATTGTGATCTTTGTCAGCTATTGTCGGTATATGTAGTGAACCTGTAGCTTCCCTAGCTTTATGAAAAGCAATCAGTACTCCTAAGGGCCACATATTTTATGTGTTAGAAAAGACGAGAGTGTTGTGAGGATCATAAGGTCGGGACAGCTTTAYGATCACGAGGGCATCATCGACGATTATCAGACTGTTGCCGARGACCCTATTTTTCCACATGGCATCGGAACTGGCGTTGTTTCAAATCCTCTGACATTGAATTTCCTTTTGGCTTTTGGTTACAGGGAGAATTTTCTACAAGATCAGCTGCGGGCAGCTAAGGAGAGTGTGCAGAACATGCAGCGACTTCACGAGTATGGGCAGACCCAGTTGTTTAATCTACATACTCAATCTGGTAGGTCTAAAAGCTGTGCATGGTTGTGACTTTGCCGTAACATGCTTTTGAGAYATTTTCAYTGTATAACCATCGGACATCGATTGCCAACATCGCCGACTGGTGTCTGTTGCAGAGGAGATYAGCGCAGCCAAGCAGTCAGAGCTGAATCTCTTGACGGATGAAGTGGATCGAGCTCAGGGCCGTCTCATGAGTCTAGAGAGAGAAAAGGTTTATTTCCTATTCGCGTCACAATCTTTCAGTTAAGAAATGGATAATGTGGCGACAACTGTTTCATGATTCTGTGAGGTACTAATACAAATTATACATGCATGGGGGATTCTGATGTGAGGAAGTTTGAATGGCAGGAACAATTGAGATCAGAATTGCAAGCAGTAAACAGCCAAGAGGCCCACCTGCAGGAGCGGTAAATTTTGTCTTTTTTTCTCATGTCTGGTTGCACCCATGTCTATCCATCAGAATGTGTGCAATCATATGTGCTAGTCTACCTGATGGCTGAAATTTAACAATTTGAGCAGGAAGAACATTCCTTATAAGTTTTTATTAGACGGTTTTAAAGTCATTAGGATGATCTCCTGAGCCCTTATACAAAGATTTGAAAGCAGGGAAGAGAGTGTTTTCGTCTAATTCTTGTCTCTCATTCACAGGCTGAAAGAGGAGGCTAGCAGTAATCTAGAAGCTTCTCTGACCGCGAAGGAGAAGATAATCTCCGAGCTTCATGACGAATTGCACAAGATTGAGGGAACTTTGGGTAACGAACGTGAAGAGCATCTTGCCGAAGTGAAAAAACTAAATGCCTTCCTCAATGAGAAGGCAAGAGTACCTCCACTTTCTCTCTTTCTGCTTATCCTAATGATCTATTCTATACTCCCAGGTTTGTATGTCCCTCACTTCATTAAGTTACAACTTGAATTTCTTTATTGTTCGACTTTTGAAAGGTTTGATGCACTCTGACTAGATGATGTGAATGTCTGGGGAGACAGGATGTTATCATTCAAGAGCTCCAACAAGAGATAAGTGAACGGCCAACTGCAAAGCAAGTGGAGGACTTACGTAAGCAAGTCAAAATTTTGCAGGTCGCTTCCCACCTTTGAAAGTGTTTTGCACATTAATTTGTTGCCATTCATGTAATGGTCAATCTATATGTTTTGGTCTCTTGTGATAGYGATTAAAGCTGTAATGTTTAGAATTGTTTCAGGGTATGTAACATATATTCTCTCGAGGTCGGATTTATAAAATTTTCTTATATTAATGTAGCATTTAGTGCGTTTCTCTTGGTGCAGGCAGTGGGATACAATTCTGTCGAGGCAGAAGACTGGGAAATTGCTACTCGTGGGGAGGACATTGGGAAACTTGAAACTTTGTTACTCGACAAGAACCGCAAGATGGAGCATGAACTTACCCAAGTAAAGGTGAGACTTTGTTTTTTATGATATCTTGTGCAGTAAGTTATATGTTTATTCCCAATTACTTGATCAGAGTGTTAAGTTCACTTGTTTGCCCTCCTCACTCGAAGTTATATGTTTATTCCCAATTACTTGATCAGAGTGTTAAGTTCACTTGTTAGTCCTGCGAAACTCATTTTTGCAATGAGTGATTTCGGTAGGTACAATTGTCAGAGAGGATAGAGACAGCATTAGCCTCTGAAGCTAATGTCAGAGAACTGGAGGCCAAGGTRACACAACAGAAGGCCCTCATTGTGAAACTGGAAGAGGACATTCTTAAGGTTGGTCTTCCAACAGCCACTTCAGAATGGTTGAATTCTCTTTATTGTGTGCAAACTTATGCCAATAGATGATCGTCCTTTTGGGGAAGTGATCGACTGAATGTGTGTTTAGTAATGTCAATACGTTCTCTGAATGTAGGGCTATGGACCCTCACATGATCGCCGGCCTACCAAGCAATCAGATGACTGGGACTTACCAGATTCAGGCGTCAACGACTCATTAGAGGTAAGCTTATTTTGCTCACTCAGAAGCCCATACCTCAGATGTTTTCCAAGTAATGGGATATGCTTATTCTGAAGCTGAGCTTATTACAAACCTGGTTTTGTGCATTATTCTGGACATTTCCACCAACTTCTCTACATAGTAATCCTAGTACTGATTTCTGTCAGTTCTCCCACTTGTAATGAGCCTTAAGTGGTCATATTCTCCTGATAATCCTCCTGTTTTATGGGGTCATGCAGCAGAATGGAGCTCCGAAGGTAGCAGGTGGTGAGGACCAGAACTCCATGTTGCTGGTTATTTGCAGCCAGCGTGACCGATTTAGGCAGCGCCTKCGAGAAACAGAAGAGGTAAGCTTCATTCTTCTTTCCATTTCGTCTTAGTACACCTGGTCGACTTCRTGCTCTTAGTTTCCTGAAATACCTTATTTGAATCAAATCGTTTTTCTTCATAAACTAATGTTTGTGGGCGTCCCTTCTATATCCTAGTTGATGTTATCTTACAGACAAGAATGACTAAATAATGATGCAGGAGCTGAGGGTTTCAAGGGATAGGTGTCAAGCGCTGACTGCAGACCTGGAACGCAGTAAAGCTGATAACGTCAAACTTTATGAGAAGATGCGGTTTGTACAGGATTATACAAATGATCGACCTGTTTCCCGTAACAAGAAGGTGATTTTCTCCTTAGCTCATTCAATTTTCCTGCATTCCATTTGCAGGGCACAGTCGTATTTATTACCCCTAGCTTCTTTGACTTCACTGACTAAGCTACAATRTCCTCAGAACATTGAAATAGAACTCTTTTAATTTGGTAGATCCTTTGATACACACAGRAGGATACCTGTTCATGAATTGCTGAATCCATAAAACTTATACATGTCTTMTCAGCGTGKGGAGGATTTGGAATTCGGAATGGGAGGTGATGTGGAGAGCAAATACAAGAAGATGTATGAAGATGATATCAATCCGTTCACAGCGTTTTCAAAGAAGGTTGGTACACATTTGGTGATGAGCAATCACAAGTCCCACTTTCACCGTGGGKTTGCTTAAGAACAGCGTGTTTTCACTTCTTGTGTATCTGTTAGTGCTCATGTGAGATTTGTGGCTGTGTGTATTGATCCCAATTTACCCAGTCTCAGAGTAGTGAAGATGTTTGGCTCAGGATGTGAACTTCCGATCATGGAACTGATTCCGTTGTTGTATTATCTATGTGCATATCATGAAAATAGGAGAAGGAGCGGAGATACAAGGAGCTTGGACTTCGAGACAAGATCACACTCACCAGTGGCCGCTTCGTTCTAGGCAACAAGTAAAATCTWTTATGCTTTTTCGTGTTTTTTTGCCCCTGTAGTTTTCAAGTTGGATGGATGAATTTGGTAAGATCTGTTGAATTTCTGAGAGAATTTATGGAATCTTTTGATTGGCAGATATGCTCGGACGTTTATTTTCTTCTACTCTATTGCTCTYCATTTGCTGGTGTTCTCAAGTATGTATCGCTTTTCAAGCTTAAGTTACAGGTTTGTTTCGAACCTTCTCGCTTTACTTGGTATTTATACTTCCGTGTAGATATATCTCGACATTTTTGCATTTGGGCGACAATTCACATTTTGCAATAGTTACCGAAAGTCTTCTTTGACAGCAAATAAGTTTACTGAAGTGATTTATCCTGTAATTCATAGGACGAATACCTACAGAGATTTCCTACTTTGAGCTGACCCCCTCCTTTGTAACTGCCACAGGTTAGCTTTGCCCTACTTGAAGGCTAACTCTATTGTTGTTGAATGTCGTTTCTAACAGTGATCTTAGATCCCGAGAGTTGGAGTACAAGATGGCGGCAGTTGAGAATATCAAAGACTTCTTGACAGMTAATGGGACCTTGGGTTGAACATTATTGTTGGTTTTGCCTTGCTATACCGTAGTTTTGTGACTTTGTCCACAGCTAGAGGCTCGTAGGAATTTCAGGGCTTTTTTTTTCTGGCTACACTTTGGCGAGACGACCCCTCGATATTGTAGAGGTCTTTGATACCCTCGTACCGAACGTGTCGCCCCAAAAACAAACCTTGCTTAGGAAAGTGTGTGGAAGTTAGGTGACAGTAAATAATTGTTCACGTCCTCTTTCAAGGATTGATCACCGAAAGGATGTGTTCGAAGGCTGGTCGTGGAGWATGAGAATTTGGAAACCAACCGGAGTTAATTTGCCTCGTTACTCCTGAAGTAACCTTCAAGTTAGCCACGTTCTTGGACCATTTTTCTGAAAAGATATGCATATCAAGATTTATTCTTGAAATATGTTACCGATACTTTTGGTTAAGTAGGGAATAATAAGGGAACTCTTACGAATCCTATAGTACTGTACAACTATAATTAGCCTCTTTTAAAAAAATTGTAAAGTAATTAACCTTGACATTTGTGAAGTTTTTTTTTTGTAAAGTATTACTACGTAAATAACTAGTTTGAACCC
The DNA here is from genome assembly GCA_006891605.1 of Pleurozium schreberi. Classification (NCBI taxonomy): domain Eukaryota; kingdom Viridiplantae; phylum Streptophyta; class Bryopsida; order Hypnales; family Hylocomiaceae; genus Pleurozium; species Pleurozium schreberi. The sequence goes on along the minus strand of VACF01002122.1, from coordinate 62,821 downwards.
CTGTTGGACATGGGCATGTAGTAGTTTAACCCTTTAGTGCTCTGATGTCCAATTTTTGGATGATGAACAGATTGACATTCTTGTTTCTTATTGATTATTGCTTAAACGGAAGCCATTGTAATTTGCGGAGATATTTTATCAAGTTGTTGTCCTATTCAATGCTTGGATTTGGTGGTACCACAATACATATTTTTCCTAAAATTACAAATGTAGAAGTATGTCAATTGACTCTAGCTCAAAACTAAATTTGTGAAAATGAGGTCATCATACAAGTAAAGAGCATAAAATTTCAGAAAAATCATTGTGTCAGGAGAACTTTTTTTCAAATCCATTCCAAGTAATTTTATTCAAGAAAGGATGATAATTGTAATTGAATTTGAAGGAATTTGAAATTTTCCTTTCAAAATTTATATAAAAAATATTTGTATTAGCAATGGTGAATCTAACTATACGGATGGAATTTAAAACTCAAAATCTAAAACTTTTATTTATATTTCAGTTCCAAAATATTCTTCCAAATACTATTTTATGATGATTTTTTTCAATTTTGGATAGCTCTTTGTTCATGTAGGGCTTAAAGTGCTCTCATGCATAGGCAATAAAAGTGAAAGTTGAAATAAAACAAGAACGGTGTGACTACAAAGCTTTGTTCATTCCATCCAAACTCTAATTGCATTATTCAATGTGGTTTTTAGATAGGATTTGGAATTCAAATATTAAATGCCAAAGCTTTGTCCCCTCCAATCAAATCCTACCTATGTTATAAAATGTAGATGTGGTCGTAGATAGGCTTTAAAAACACCTATTGCCAAACCATCCAAACTCCAATTGGATTATTCTATGTAAATGTGGTTTTAGATAGGATTTGGAATTCCGATACTAAATGCCAAAGTTTTGTCCACTCCAATCAAATCCTAACTGCGTTGTAAAATGTAGACGTGGTTGTAGATAGGCTTTAAAAACAGGGATTGCCAAAGTTGATGCCATAATCTATGTCCAAAGGACAAAGCCAACAAAGTAAGAACATGTACTTTGACCTATGCATATAATATAAAAGTGAAAGTAAAGAATTAATTTTCATTAATAAATAATACAACAATGACACTAGCTTTAGAGGTGACATTTATATTGTGCCTTCACTAATAGGATACTTCAATGGAACTTGATCTTATTTTCCACTTAAAAGATGCAAACTTGCCATTCTTGAAAACTAAACCAACCTCCCCAAGAAAAAAATAAAAGACATGAAATCGAAAATACAAATACACTATAGATATGGCATACCAGATATGGTATAGTACAAATACATATATGATATATGGAATATGGATATAGATACAATACAATAAAGATAGAAGATACGAGATATGGACATATCCCATATAATTGTTTGCAACTCAAATCTAAACAACTCAGATTGTAAGATGAGGGGGAGGGGGGCTAATAAATCATTTAAAAAAAAATTTAATGGGGGTCTTTTGAGTGAATGGAGGGGGGGTTCATTAATTGAAATGCACCAGTCCCTCACTATGCACTCAAAAGATAGCCCTTACACTTTGAATAGTAGATCTTACTACCATGTAGTAGGTACACATGCATAAAAGTAATAGTCACCAAAAAAATATATCCTTTAATTCTTATCATACTAAAAATCTGAAATAGAAGGTAATAAGCCAATAAGTTTATTAGAGCTTGCCAAAAGTTACCTAGAATTTTGGATATTCCAATATCAAAGATCTACAATCTTTTACCAAGTCACAAACATCCAAGAATAATTTGAATTTCTAACCAATTTTTTTGTAATAACATTGTTTTTTCAACTCTCAAATATAAGGGAGTTAGGATGAAGGACATTGATGTTGGTAATCTCAAACATAAACTTTTGTTTTCAGGCATGACACCCTTGTCCATTTGATTAAGAGCACCCCCATGGCTACACGGCCAACTAACACTGTAAATGTTCTGGACCATTGATTTACTTCTGATAGCGAAGATCAATGGCCAAGAATGTTTACAGTGTTGGTTGTCTGTGTAGCTGTGGGGCTGCTCTAAGTGGTAGACTCATGGGGTGTTTACACTTACTAAAAAGTGGGCAAGTCAAAATAAGGATTAGTTTCAATTAGCAAATCATGAAAGTAGATGCCATGTAAAGGTGACATTTCACATGGACACAATAAAAGTCTAGTGTTGGGCAAAGTCTCTGTGAAACCTCGGGTTGTCTCCATAACTTTACATGATTCATGTCACCACCAAGAATGGTTGTTCTACTTTATAAATTTTTGGATCAAAGATGTAATTGCCACAGACAAATGGGAAAATTGATTTGTCTATATTTGTGTATAGACAAATTGATTTGTCTATACTTTTTAATTTCTTATTGGAAATGGAATTTCAAATCCTCAATGCCAAGTATTAAATGTAAATTCTTGACTTAAGATTCTATTGTATGTTTGTACTTTGAACTAAATTTCATATTCAATTTGAATTTCTATTTTCGATGTTCAATCTTCAATGCAATTCAAGAAACAATGCAATCACAATTTCAATGTCTAAGCAAAGTCCAGTTTCCATTTTATACCAAATTGCAATTACAATATGAAGAAACTTCAATTCTAATTATGAGTGAATAAAAACATAAAGTCACTGTACATAACTTACATAAAACAAATTTCTAGTTGCCACTTCAATTTAATCCTTGAAGGATGGACCGGTGGCCGTGAAAATCATGCATTTTTGATACCGTTTGACATCATTATTTTGAAAAGCCAAATATACTCATTGGAAGTCAAAGTAATAGAAAAGATCTCCCCTTTCCACTCCTAATACCGAGGATGAAAAGTTGCAATTTTGTCCTACACGGTTTGATTCTATGTCATCGAGAGGACACAAAACGTCTCCCATGGCATTCAAGGGTTAAATTTCAAAGTTCATTTCCAAATGCAATTCAAATTTAGAAATTCAAAGTCAAATGCACTTATTACACTTATAACCAGCATGTAATTTTCTTAAAGTGAATTTGAGGAGTACACTAGTTACAACGTGATGTTTATCACCATTATCTTTGTTTTTTCTTAATTTTTCATCCTATTTTAAGAATGTTTGTAATTACTATAATTTTTCCAAAGCAATTACTTTAAAAAATCAAGATGGCAATTACTTAAAATTTTGTGAAGCATTACACATCTACATCTATCCATTTTTTTTTGAGAAAAACATTTATCAATTACATTTGTGCATTTTTCAATCCAAATTTAGTGACATAATCTATATTTTCAATGAAAATGACAAAAATTGGCAATAAAAGCCTACTTTTATTTGGCAAAAACTAGATTTTTTTTTGAAGTGGTTCAATTAGTTTGTCCCATGGTGGCCCCCAAAGAAGAGATAGTTTGAAGTATATGCAAGCAATTTAAGCTAGGTGATTGATAGAAATTAATTCAAAGTCACAAGAGTTTCAAAAAACGGAGGCAAAAAAAGGGTTAATGTGATTTTTGGAATTTTACAATGACTCACATTGTTGTTGAGAGGTTGCAATAGCATGCCACGTAGCCATGCTAAGTAAAGAAGAGGCTACACCTTGAAAAGTAGAGTAATTTCATTCATGAGTACGTGTAAATGAAAAACAGTGACAAGATTTTATGTGCTCTTTTGATTAGCTAATGACACTACCTCATGGACGTGGGTGTTTTTTTTGAATTAACCCCTAAAGGACCAAACTGTGTTTTTTGGCAACATAGCGATTTTGGGCAGTTCACTACGAATAGAGTTTTCATTATTTTTCTTTGAAATTTTTACAGAACATGTGTCCAAGGAGTAGCTTTAAGGCCCAACAATTTTCATAACATTTGACTACACTGGTAAAAAATTATTGCATGATATGTGATTTTTAGTGGTCGGCGGGCAGCCCGGGCAGGTCTGAAAAAATGAATTTTTTCAGAAATAAAAATTCGAAAATGATTCTCTACAACTATATGTACATGAGAAGCTTTGAAGTACTCCATTTTGATCAACGAGTCAAAAGTTATGAAGAGTTTTTGTTTGCGGGCAATCATGGAATCTCTAGGCTAAAATAAACTTTGAAGTCCTTTATTTAACTCATTTTTCAATAATTTTGRAAAAAAATMAAAATATTGGRTGTRGATTGTTTATTACAACATTTCAACCATTGGGATTGGCAATTTTCAATTTCATAAATAAATTGTTAACAATTTAGTATTTTGAATCATTCTCTACTTCTTTCTACTTACTATTTTTTTCCTACATGTTGTACAATTCCAAATGATTTGAAATTTTTTAATCATATAACCAACTTGCCTTGAAGGATGAATTCAAAGACCAACCACCATTTTGGACATTTTTYCATACAAATGTGGCCTTTTGAAATGCAGCTGCCCGGATTTTYKYARGGCTCAAAAAAGGAYTTTTGTCACTTTAAACGCAGATATCTTGCAATCCACATGGTGAAAAAATCTGAATTTTTTTCCACATCTTTCCAAAGTATTTTGATACAAGATCCTACGGTTACTTTTGTCCAAATTTTTTTTTTCTAAAATTTGGTACTTGCACTAGAAATGGCAGTTTTGGAGCGTTTTTGGTGAAAGCATAGTCAAAGACCTTTAGGGGTTAATTAGTTCAATTTTTCATAAAGTACTGAAAAACTTTGATGGAGGATTCTAGTCTTAGAGTCCTTCCTCCTTCCACTCTACTACATTCTTTCATATATAATACATTGGTGGCATTTAAGAGATGAAAGTGGTTGGGCATTAAGACCTTCAATGTATTGGGTTGAATATCATTTGCTATTTGCATATACGGGAAAAATGAGACATGATGACAAGATCTAATTCGATTATAAGAACCATATTCATCCACATAGCTAGGAACAAATAAACAAATCAGAAGATTTAGTTCTACACTAATCACTCTAATTGATTTTTAAAATATAATAAATTTTTATTATTCATGAATAATTCATAGCTTCAACCTTGATTTTTTTTTATTAAGGATCAACTTGTGCCAAAAGTGACTATTTATCAATTTGGAGCAATTTCAAGAAGGCTTAAGGATGCATGACCACCCACTTATTCCAAACTTAATCCCCTTTAGGACTACATAGGAGAGTGGTGGGCTCTTTTGGAGGCATAGTGTTGGACAGATGCATTTCAATGCACCTCCCCTCAACTATGCACCCAAAAGAGCCCCATTTAACCCCTCAACGCCCAAGGGGCCCAAAAGTGGCCTCACCCACTCTGGCAGTCCACTTTGAAGCGCTCTAACTTTTGCATCCAATGTCCGATTTCAATAAAACTTGTTGGAAAAGTTGCGCATACTAGTCTAGTTTCTATGGTAAAATTTTCAAATCAATCCAAGACGTATTGCGTTTGTGAAAGTCATTCGAAGTTCTCAAGTTCAACTTAGGTTCAGCACACTGCATTGTGATGGCTTCAACTTCGGGGAACTATATCTTTTTCATCAAATGTTTGTTTTCAATAAAATTTGTTGGGTTTTGTTTCCATAAAGGTCTAGTTACTGTGGTAAAATTTTCATGAGAGGCATTTTAGTAGAAGGAGGTAGAGCCACAAATGTGATTTTTGGCTACTTTTTTCACTGTTTTTTGACATTTCAAATCCATTTTGCAAACACAACGAGTCATTTTTATGATATTTTTTTTCATCAAAGTGTTTATATTTTGGATTTGAATCACTTTTTAGTTTAAAGTTTTTTCATTTGAGTCTATTTAGAAATCAAATCTCACCTCCAAATGTGTTTTTGAGAAGATTTCAGCACCTATTTTCAAGACTAAAACATTATAATCTTTCAATCTATACGGTCAAATGAACCCAAATTTGGTCCACAACATCTACAACATACACACTACAATATTATATGATTGAGATCTTCATAACTGACTGAAAGGAGGATTTTTAACACTTGCAAAGGGAGGATGCTTTCAAGCATGGTTGGAGCTTGGGCGTTGAGGGGTTAATGTATTAGCCTTCCATTATTTTTTTCCATGTTGGCCTGCCACCCCCCTCTTCTTATAATTTAAATCGTTTAATGTGAGTGCAAACAATATGGGATATGTACCGTATCCCATTAGTATTGTACCATATGCATATTTGTATGTATATACCATATTTGTGTATATATATCGTATTTGTATCTATATATGTATATTATATGTGCCGTACATGTATCTATATTCGTATTCATACATGTATCCATATCCATACCCATATCTAGCTCTCATTTTGTGTGGGGGAGGGGGGGCGATTAAATTTTCAAATGGCACGTTTTGGGTGTGGGGTGTGGTTGCCTCTGTTTAGTGGATAGGACAATGAGGGCATTATGATTTATGATTATGCAAGAATTATTGCATAATTAGTGATTATGGTTTCTCATTCAATATTTATTTGTATGTCTTTTCATTGGAAAGTTCTCTCTATCATTCATGGTTTTATTTATCTTGATGTTACAGTACCTAATACTTGTGGAGTAAGTCCAATATCATTTGCCATTTATGAAAATTGTCTAGTCACTTATTTGAAAGGTTGCTACAACTCATTGGCTTGAGTACTTGGGTGTGGTGGCTAGGGCCCTTCAACAATATATGACCCAATATTGTGGTCTTTAAGTTCAAAGAAAAGACATATTTTCCCCCAAAAAAAACTTGTCTAGAAGGTGAAACATCCTATATCCTTTCTTCACAAGTAGACTTTTGAAAGTGTCCCCAAAGTGCAATAAAACCAATTCCATATTTAATTGCAATTAGTTGACTATTGCATCTGTAGATTTCAATTTTATAACTAGACTATATGGCAGTTTCAATGGCTTGGGGAGTTTCTAGTTTAAAAATTCATAATAATCACATATCTTGTCTAAAAATTCTAATTTTTTTGGAGAAAATTCAATACTTTAAATTACTAAAACACGACAAAAATGTTCTTTTCTCTACAAAAATGTACCTCCAACAGAGAAAAAAAAAAAAAAAACTTGCTTATTTCGACGGTTTGGGGGTGTTAGGGGAGGCAACCCATTTCCGATCACCCCTCAATTTCCAATCAATAGATTCTTGTCTTTCCATGAAGTTATGGCGCAGTCCCTAGAGTAGTTGTGGCTCATTATGATTGGTTGCAAGGCTCTCAATATTGCAATCAGCCCTTGGTCAATTTTGCAATTAGCCTATGGTCAGAAATAGAAAGGTCTATATCACCATTATAGGTTGGAGAGAATCTTCCACTAAAAAATTACAAGTAATTTCATTTTATGTAATAAAATTTTGGAGAAATATGCAATCCTTCCAAACTCTATTGCTATACATGGGAAAAATTCCACATTCAAAAAACTTGTGCTCCAAATATGCATAATTGCTTATTTGATTAGAAATGGGTTGCCTCCCCTAATTTGAATGAAGAAATCATGTGGATTCTACTCCACCATGCCAGGTCTGCCACCTCAGCATCCCAATCCTTCATTCGCATTCCCAGCGGTCACCCCGAGGGCTTGGATGCCGTTCCCCCCCGCCCCCCCACACCAGGCTGAAAAGCGAGTCCGCCTTATCCATCGTCCTCCTCTCACACAGCCGCAAACAATCGCCCCCCAACCCCAACCCCAACCCACAATCCCATTCGCATTCCATTCCATTCAGTTCTTCYTCTTCTTCTTCCTCAAGTTCCCATTCCGATTCACATCTCTGGCTTCCGTTTTGCAATTTCGATTTCAATTTCAGTTTCCATTTCTGAAACTCTAGTTTCGATTCGCTTCCCAACGAGTGGCAACTTGGCTGCAGCAGCAAAGCAACAATGGCGGCCCTCGCGTCCACTTCCGCCTTGGCCATCGCCACAGCGTCTTCGTCGCTCACCGTCGCCTCGCACGCGCGCCCGTCCTCCGCTTCTCTCAAGCTCTCCGCCTTCCAGGTACGGAAGGTCACTCCGTGGTAGCCCTTTCTTTGCAGCTTTTGGGGGAGCGAATTGGCGATGGGTTGAGTTTGTTTGGGCAAATTTGGAGCTCATTYCCTTTGTGGGGGAAGATCATTGGGTTTGGTTGAAGATAACCCATTTGCTGTAACTTTAGTCTGAGGATGTTTTGTACTCCTTGTTATTCGTGGTTGTTGGGTGATCAGCTTGTATCTTGCTGGAGGTTTTGGTATCTGTGTATGGGGGAAATTCACCCTTAAAGAATGTTCGTACGATATCGATATTGCATTTTTTTCACTTTTTTGGGGGGGGTGACATGATGATGACTGAAATTGTGTGTAGATATGATATTCCTTCTCTCGATACTACATCTGGTTTGTTTGCGTTTGTATTGAATCTTGTATTGGTTKAAGGTACTTGAAGAAGGGTGTGCCATGGTTTTTTAGGGGTTGACATGGAGAAGTGATTCTGTGTTTTGAGTTTCCTTGATTTTCTATCCAGGGTCAGAGAGTRGCCGCCGTGAGCAATGGCGCCCGTGTGACCATGGCCAGTGAAACCGAAACCGAGACTCCCAAGGGTTTCACTCCCCCAGAATTGAAGGCCGACACCCCGGCGCCTATTTTCGGTGGCAGCACGGGGGGGCTTCTGCGCAAGGCGCAGGTGGAGGAGTTTTACGTCATTACGTGGGAGTCTCCCAAGGAGCAGATCTTCGAGATGCCCACTGGTACGATGCTTCTCTTTCGGAATCTCTCATCACTTTTGTATACAATGCTAGAATGGTGTCTGTCGGTCTGTGCACACATTCGAAGAAATCTCATAAGCAATTAGGCATCTTGACACTTTGTTTCTGTTTTCACTACAATYCAACGCTTGGCGGATTTTCGTTTTTGCATGATGATAGATGCACATAAGAATACCTTACTGGCTCAACTTTTGGATACCTTGATAAATCTGTGGCTCATGGGTGGTCAATATTCGGGATGGGATTGGAACTCATGGTCGAAATCTGCAGTGCTTTTYCTTCCTATGTYAACCARACAGTTCGTATKATGTTTTGCTCTGCATAATATGTCTTTGATACTTTGAAAATCTGGTGCTTTATTGGAGTACCRTTCAGTTTAGGTTGGAAGCTTTTTCCTCATCAGATATTCTTAACATATATGGAATATGACGGATAACTCATAATCTATTGTCCTGGGTAGTATGGTTCTGATACTTGAAAACCTCATGCTTAATTGGACATCGTTGAGGTTAGGTTGGAATGTGGTTTTCCTCATTAGATGTTGTTTTTAACAGACCTGGACTCAGAAAACTGATATCATGTGTTGTTCTTCATAATTTACATTTGCGTACTAGCTTTCAAACTCGAAATTCTTATGCTTATTTGACGTCATTGAGTTTAGGTTGGAAACGTTTTTTGAAGGTTGTTTTGAACGGATGTGGAATTCGATCATACCTTAACAGCTCATATCATGTTGTTTTCTTCTGATACTTGAAAAAACTTATGCTTGTGTGAATTTGACATCTTTGAGTTCAGGTTGTAAAGTCTTTTTACTTTTGTTCTTAACAAAATATTGAAAACCTGTTATCCACCAGGTGGTGCTGCGATCATGAGGTCGGGTCCCAACCTCCTCAAGTTGGCGAGGAAGGAGCAGTGCCTGGCTCTGGGTTCCAAGCTGAGGACCAAGTTCAAAATCCAATACCAATTCTACCGTGTCTTCCCCAACGGGGAGGTGCAGTACCTCCACCCCAAGGACGGCGTGTACCCGGAGAAGGTGAACGCAGGAAGAACCGCCGTGGGAGTCAACAACAGGACCATCGGAAAGAATGTCAACCCTGCAGAGATCAAGTTCGCCGGAAAGCCAGCCTTTGATTTGTAGAGTCTGTTGGTTTTTAGAGCCATCCTCATCCTTATTGTATAGTCYATTTGTGAATGTAACCAACCAAGTTTCTCAAGCCCATGATTTGCTCTTTTTTTTTTCTGTTTTTTTTTAAATCTGGTATCAAGGGGATGCATTGGATGAATCTTTTGTCTAATTAGTTGTTGCTATGTTTGAGTGGTGTGAAATGTGAGGATTTGCATGCGACATTGAGAAGYTCATTGGATGGATTACAGACAGCAACTAATTGAGAAATTATAAGTATTTATACTGACACTTCTAAAATTGACTTACAGTAACTAATTGAGAAATGAGGTTCCATTTTAATGAATTTTGGACATTGAAAGTTCAATTAACACGCTTGGATAAAACGATTCTTCAAAAAAGTTTAAACATTTTTTTATTCTTCAAGAATTTAATCGAATTTCTTCGTGAAATGAAACTTTTGGTACAAGTGAATTTTTTTCGAGATTCTTTAACCCTCAAACGACACAGAGGACGTCTTTTGTCCGATGAATGGCAAAGAATCTACAATCATTCATCCTCAGTATTAGGGGTGGAAAGGGGAGATCTTCTACAATACTTTGACTTCCAATAAATATATTTAGCTTTTTCAAAGTAGATTATGTCACATGGTATCAAAATGCATGATTTTCACGGCCATGGGTCCGTCCTTCAAGGGTTAATGAGCACAATGACAATTAGAATTTTCTAGCAAGAATTTCCCAAATTTTGAAATTTTAGTGACTAAAATATGACTCCAGATATTTATGATTTTGACCGTTTACTCCAACAATCTTCAAATAATATTTCACTCATTCAATAAAATTCAAAGTTTGGGAAATTTGGAAATTTGGCATCTTTTGCTAAATTCCTCATTTGCTTCTAAAATTTGGTATGTAGGAAACTAACATGATATAGTATGTAATTGTAAGAAAAATATATATTTAGCACAAAAATGTCATTTCAAGAGGACTCAAGTTTTCCACCATTACCAAACAAGTTTTAGAAAAAAAAAATTCTTATGACTTCAAACACTACTATCTTGAAATTTATAATCTCAAAAGTCTAAAAAAATTTCCAAACATTGTCCTAAACTTTTTTGCCCTTTAGATTGCAAATATTAAATTCCCCCCATGAAAAAGAAATCATTAAAAAAAGAAGTCTATTTCCAATTCACTAAACCTCCTCACATAAGGGATTCGTCCTTTTGTTCAAAAAAAGAAAAAAAAGAAACTCCTCACATTTGCGGGGTGATTTAGAGTAAGCTAGACTCTATATTTTCTTCTAAAATTTTTCATGATTGTACCTAGCAAGATTTGGAACTCAATGGAAGAGAGATGCAAATTCCTCAAGAGCAAAAATTTTACTCCAAGAGGGCTCAAAGTCTACTGACCCCATTTCGCAAGAATGAAAAAAGTTTTCTCTTATATTTTGAACATGCATTACAAGCTTTCTTCCACAAAGTCAAATGGACTAAAACATTTCCCACACATTGTCATAATATTCTACTACACTTTTGTATGGTTGAAGTTAAGAAAAAATCATATTCAATTTTGGACAATGCACTAAAACATGACAATTTTTAACAACTTCTCTTGAAAGACACACCCATTTCTTTAGAGGTTAGGTATCATTGTATTAAGTGTTACAAAGATTATAACTTTTTTGTCCTTGAGACCCCAAAGACCATAGGGAAATGGCCGGATCTTTCTTGGGAGCATTGTGTCATGGATCTACACTTTCGCAGATACTCAAGGATGGGACTACCCTCTGGTCATTGTTATGTAACTTGGTGATATTGATATCCAGGATAAAAAAGAATTCACTTAGAGCTAGTTGCGATTGAAACCGGAATTGGAGGCCCATCCAAGTTGGCCAAGAGCAGAGGTGAAGAAAAAAGTTGAAATCTTGCAACATCATAGAGTTTGGAAAGCATGTTCTAGAAGAGGGTCCGGAAGCTCCATTTTTGCGTTTGACTTTTGTAGAGATGGAGGTTGGAGGTCTAGGCATGGACCCCTTTGATGACCCCTCAATGGCAATTGGCTCTCACTCATTTGGCCCCCAAAAAATGACTGAGACAAAAGATTGACCTAATACTATGGGAAGTCTTCATCGACCATGGATGCACACCAAGATGCATGCACAAGTTTTATCTAGTTTATATACAACGATGCTAGCGTATGATCGAGCGTAGAGATGTGAGCTCATGAGCCTTGAACCTAGTTGTAGGTAATGCACCTACAACCATGTGAAGGTGTTTGTAAAATATATTCACTATAACATGAAAAGAGTCTATAACATCGAAACCTATAACACAAATACCTATAACTATAGAAGGTGTTTATAATAAACACTTCTAAGTTCATGGGCTCATAGATTCTATGCTCACGTGCTAGCACTCCCCAATCTATACCCTAGACTTGTAAATAGGGTTTTTATGATTTTGACAAGATTTTGAGGTAAACTCCATTATTTGGCATTCCATAAGGCGTGAAAGTTGTGTGGTCCACAAACCGCCCTCTCATTGGCTTATCTGAATATTTGAGTGGGCATTTTACTAGCATGTAGTGTGTTGCTCAGTTTGTTTCTTTTATTATGGAATTAATTTGACCATTTGTTTAATAGAAGAAAATAATAAGTTCTCTTATATTTTGGTGACCAAATGCAAGCACTTACCATGAATTATCTTATTTCTTTAAAAACATGAATTGTAAAAATGTTAAGATCCCTGTGTACATGAGAGCACTTTGAATCACACTGTGATCTTATTGTTATTCAAATTTAGTTTGTGTTAGGTATTTTCTTATTTACTTTCATTAAGTAAATTTTATTTGCAATCTTTACAAGACATTCCATATTCCAAAGTAAACTAATAGCACCTACACAAACTCTTTTACATTAATCATTCAGAACATTGGAGTTGCAAAATGAGAACTACGGAGGTTAAAATATGATAATCAACTTTGAAAATTGCATGGAAACACAAAATAAAGTATATTTCATTAATCCTAGAAGGACAATGAGGCCAAAGAGTGAACAATGGATGACTTTCAAGGCTACCATTGAAAAGAAGAATGCACCTATTGATTCAAAAATTGGATCATTTTCGGCAAAATACCTTGGTGATAGGTCACATCTTCTCAAAAATAACCTAGGTCAATGCAACCTTGCAAATCCAATTGTAAGTTCAATTTTGATCCCCTTCTGTAGTCTTCCCAAATCCATTTTATAACCAGCCAAGTTTGAATGAAATTCAATATGAAACACAATACTCACTTAATTTGATTAGAGTTTTGAGTTAGATGCAAGGTCCACAATTAGTTTAAGTTCAAAATATGAATGAGATGCTACTTGAAATATCTATATATAGTTGTCATTGATCATGTAGGTAAGTTTAATCCCCAAGCACCTCAAGTRACAAAWAGTGACCCTRCATAGTTTGAAAGTCCAATTGCATCCGRTGTTTGAATTTAATAAAATCTTGTTGGAAAATYTGTACTCTTTTTTCTAATTTYTRARGTAAAKTTTTCAAATCAATCCAAGATATACWRAATTTTTGGGAGCCATTCAAAGTTCACRAGTTCAATTTGAGYTCACCAAACTACATCAATTAGTTGAAACTTCAARGACTTGTATTTCCTTCATAAAATGTTTTTTTTCAATAAATTCTTTTGAAATTGGATATCCCTTCAAGTTTGATTATTGAGGTAAATTTTTCATGTTAATCTAAGTTGTTTTGAATGTTTAGGAGCCATTTAAAGTTTCAAATCTAGACATTTTTTTTATTACAATGAACTTTAGCAACTTGTTCTTTCTTTCATACAGTGTTCATCTCCAATAAATAAAGATTAGAAAAGCTATTTATAGTAATCTATTTTGTGTGGTTAGAATTTCATATTACTCCAAGAAGTTGAGTGTCTAAGAAGCATTTTAGTAGATTAGATTCAGCCTAGTTTACATGGATTTTTTGCAACTTCTTTTGGCTACCTTTAGACATTTCAAAGTCATTTTGCAAATACTAAGTCATTTGAATGATACTTGCACCAACGTGTTTGTATGATGGTTTTGATGCACTTTTTAGTTTGAATTTTTTTCCTTTGAATAGGTTTCAACACTCAAACATCATAATCTTGCAACCTATGTGGCCAATGACTTCCAAGTTTGATTCACGTCATCTATAACAGGTACACTACAAGATTGTATGGTTGTCATTTCTATACCCTAACACTTCAAAAGCAATGATGTTCTTAAACCCCTAAATGCTAGGGACTCTTAGGAATTAAATGGAATGGTTAAGGATCCTACTATAATGCTCGATATAGGATAGAACAACCCAATGCCGTCGGTCACCCATTTGCGTCTCTCACCCACCCATTACCACAATCTTAGCAACCTTTGGCATCATGACAATGCCGCACTTGGGGAGGGGACACATCAACATGTGGTTTAGCATGATAACCCATGCTATACCAATTTAGTCCCAACAAACTTTGAAAATTCACAAAAACTTCAGTTCTTGTCGGAAATGATCGCCTCATGAAATTGTTTGAATTGGATATTTCATGAATTTGTTTGCATAACACCAAAGAAAACCAGGCATTGCATCAACATTTGCTACAACTATTATAAAATGGTAACGTCTTAAGCATATTCTTATGCAAAGCAATTGTTTTTAGTTACTTGGAAAATAAAAACCACGATTCTAATATGAAGTACAGTAAGGCTACAACTACATAGATACTGCACTCAGAAATTCTGTACATGTGGAATAAGAATTTCATTAAATTGTGACATTCATCTACAGGAAGCTCAAAGAACTAGGACTAGGATTGGTATGGATTTACACCCTATTGTAAACCCCCCAAAAGCTTACAAACCAACCTCCAATTTTGGCTACAAATTTGAAAGAATCATGGATAGTTACACATCCTGAAGTTTTTATACTAAGGTAGGGCACCACTAAACTAAAAGCGCCGTCTTCACACTCTTTACATCTCCAAATTCAGTTATGTACTTATGTGGAAGAAACAATTTTAGAAACAAACTTTCACCCTTCATAACTTTTGCATATTGTATCCAAATGTTGCATTCTTTGGTGCATTGGAACTTCCTTTCACTTGCCAACAAGACAACATGAAAATCTGACCAGCCTTATAATAGTAACTAGGCACAGTACCAATTTGTGGCGCTTTGGCCCTTAGTCTTGAACTATACCAGTACGTCTCCATGTACAGTTTCGTCGCCTTTCTTGAGTACGTACGAGAATGCAACCACGCAATCCAACAGAAGCTCAAATTAAAGTGACTGAGCAAGCAAGGACTCGGCCTGATTGCAAAAGCTGTCCAGGGCATAAAGAACAACCTAAGAGTGGCGTGGTTTCTTTTAAACCCTGCGAATAAAGAATCCATTGAAGCGTTTGACTGTCTCTGACTACCATAAGAAGCAGTGGAGTTTCTCGTGACGCCGGCTTTCGTTGGTAAGCGCCATGACACAGACAAGAACAGGCTCCGAAAGCAGATTCACACAATGCCCAATCGCTATCTCAAACGAAGTCTAGCTAACGATATAGCATACAACACTACTGTAAGAATATATCAATCACCGCAAGAACAGTGCTCGGAGCAGACGCAATACGCAATTACTTCGTTTACTTACAAGGAGTCTAACAATGTATCAAGAGCACGCACGACTACCGTGAGAATCAAACTACTGCAAGAACAGACAGAAACGGCAATGTTCAATTCCTTCGCCAAGCGAAACCCATCACAACCATTGTTCAAGACTCCGCAAAACACACCCGTCGAATTGAATTAAATTGCTGTACAAAGCTACATCTTCGTCACACTTCCAACACGCACATTGACATGGGAAATCATGAAAGAAAGATCGCTCCTACCAGCGAACCAAAAGACCATAAGAAAAAAACCCTCCAGAAAAGGACTCACTGTCAAAGAGTCGTAACTATAACACAAAGCTACATACATACCAGTACTGTGAAGAGTGCCAGCACCAGGGCCACAGCATGTCCATTTGCCATGGCAGCTCGAAAACCAAACCTCCAAAACGCCGTAACACTGTTGGAAAGCAAGGGACTGACGGAGATGCCCAAATTGTAWGGAGGTGCAAGGCAAGGCAAGGTCCAGGCCAAGGAGACCGACTTCGGAGGATTGCGAATGAAGCTGATGGAGGGCGAGCAGTCAGTATATGTAGCCGCCACGAAGGGGCTGCTGGGTCATCTCCCAAATTTGTTGAAACTGGTAGATTTCGGGGGTGGGGATCTAGGAAGGCGTTTTGCTGGGTGAGGCGCCGCCAAGGAGGCCTGGGGCGCTGATTCTTGGATTCGGTAGATTTTTGGAAGGTTGGGGTTGGGAGGGATTTGGCATCTCCAGTAAGTTCGTTTTGGCTGCAGGCAGGCAGTGCAACAGCCTTTTGCTGCCGCTGGTGCTGCTGCTGCAGCTTTGTTGGGGTGCTTCAGTTGCTCCCCAGCCTCAGCCTCCCCTCCTTTCCTTGGTTGGGGGTGGGAATCATCACACACCCAACACTTTTTTTCTTCCCTTTTTCTGCTAAATTCTGCCCAGGGCTGCGCTGTCAGACACACCAAGAATGTACGTGGTTTAAATAATACTTTTGTAGGGGAACTTTGGCACTTCGCTAAAAGGTCTCCCCCGGCTGACCACTGGCCACTGTTCAATACCTMAAAACGGAGACGCCCCCATGGAGTGTAGTGAGGTCTATAAAGGTTGTGAGTGGTGTACAGTTGGATGTATTGTTGATTGAAAAAAAAGATTTCACTCTCCCACCATCCTGTCCATTCATGTCTCTTCCTTGTTTATCCATAGTGTGTGGTTGTAGGTAGGACTCACGCGTGATCTGGAACAAGTTTCAAAGCTAGTTGTTTTTAGGTGGAGGTACCTATGAGACATGAAAAATCCGGATACTTTTCTTCCTTTTCTTGCTACATTTTGCCAATTGCCGGGTTGTGAGACACACCACAAATATATAAGGTTCAATATATTTTTGTATGGAACTTTGGCACTTTTTTAAAAGGTCTCTCGTGATGGATGGTTTGATACCTAAAAACGGAGACGCCTCACAGTGTATAATGACACACACTAGGGTGGTCTACGAAGGTAGTCAGTGGTGTACACTTGGATGTATTGTTGATTGAAAAAAGATTTCCCTCTCTCATCTTCCCGTCCATTCATGTCTTTTACCTGTCTATCCACAGTGTGTGGTTGTAGGTAGGACTCACACTTGATGTAGAACAAGTTTCAAAGCTAGTTGCTTTAGGTGGAGCTATCTTTGAGACATGAAAAATCCGGATACTTCTCTTCCTTTTCTTACTACATTTTGCCAATTGTTGGATTGTCAAAGACACCAAGAATGTATATGGCTTCATATACTTTTGTATGGAACTTGGACACTTTGTTGAAAGGTCCTTTGGTTGGAATGTTGAATACCTAAAAATGGAGACGCCCTATGGAGTGTAATGACGCACATTAGGGAGGCCTATAAGGTAGTGTGTAGTGTATACTTGGATGTATTGTTGAAAGAATAAGATTCCACTCTCGTCTTCTTGTCCACGCATGTGTCTTCCCACCCAACCACAATATATGGTTGTAGATAGGAGTGTAGGACTTACACTTAATTTGAGCGATGAGCATGGAAACCCCAACTTGCCAAATGTGGCATGCTCAAATTTTCCATCCAATTCTAAAGGACCCTCAATTTCCTTGTACCTCACCTTTGCTCATCAAATATGACCCATAAATAGTCGAGTGATTGTTCATCAAGTAGAATAGAGGATAGAGCAATTAAATTTAGGATGAGTAGTGATTTCAAGGGCCAATCTTTGACACAGGATGCTTGAGTGTTAAAAAGATATTGTGAAGCGTCTATAGTGTTTTTCATCCACATTTGCAAAGTGTTGGACCTACCTAGTGCGTAAGGGTGGCCATGCTTTTAGAAACAAGTTTCAAAACTAACTGTTAGAAGTGAAGCTACAAGACAAGGATGTGTCCAAATGTAAAATCCATATTGACATTGAATAAAATATTCATTTGTGAAAAAAATAAAGATTTTTTTATTTTTCATTCTTCTTCATCATTATTTTTGCACAGATTGAATTATATTTTTCAACCAAATTCTGAGATCTTGCTAGCTAAAAACAATGTTTAAGTTCTTTATTTTAGGTATCTCTACCCGCTTAGTTTCAAATTGGGCTTTAAGCATGTCACTAACCATAGATTTAGTTCCTTGGAGTTTGACTTACATTAATTTTAACTATAAATCAACATATTTTTGTCAAAAAGTGACGGGATGAGCGCGACCAAATTAACCAATAACCTAAAATTTCTACTAGTGCTATGTAACAACAGGGTGACCTAGAAGTATTCAATGGATAACAAAAATTCTTGTTATATAAGAATATGTATATAAGACAAAAGTACATATGTTCATCTTCAAAATTTTGGGCAAAAAAGAGAGGTCTTGTATAGTAGTTTGACAAATGTTCTTGTGGTAATTTAAACAGATGATTCACATAGTGTCCAAATGAATGTTTTTCATGATGACTAACTTGACATTCCAAGGTTAATGTGTCACGGTCTTTTGTGGCAGCTGAGAAATTTCATTTTAGGAAATGTAAGTTGTAGAGTCCTTTTACATGCTCAATTGTTTAGGGCGAAAACTTATATTTGTATTTGATATAAAGAAGGTGTTCGCAAAGTAAATATAGTCCAAAGGTGTACCCAAATTCACATCCATTATGAATACATGAATATGTCTCTGTATATAGTCAGGGCTTTGAATGAATCCGTATCTACACTAGTAGAACATTTAGTTTTTCTATTGATTTGGTCGCGTTGATTTGGTCATTTTTTGACAGAAATCTATTGGTAGCTAGGAAAGAGTGATATGTTCTTTAAAATATCTATGACAATCATTGATTAGGTAGGTAGGCTTTAAAGGTGATTTATGGACCTCCTAATTTAATTAATGCTTCAATTAAATGAATTCAAATGAGAAGTTTCATTGCTTCGGAACTCTTTTGGAGTTTTGGAGGGTGAAATGAGGTCCATTTATTTTTTTTAACTTATTGAAAAAATTCTAGAGTTTTGATGTGTGATTCCAAATTCCACAATATTGCCCACATTGTGCATTGATCAAAGCAAAGAAACCTTTGTAAATCCCCAACTACCTTGTAATGTACATCATGTTGGCGACAATGCAAGCCTACAAACCACCAATTAAATGTGATGAGAGTTCTTGTAGAGCTTCACTTCCCTTAAATCCTTTAACCAAGTATGTGATGAATAGACACAAACATGAGACCCATCACCTCCCACCCTACAAAGCCACCTCTCTATTGCGCACTACGCTTCTTAAAAAACAAGTTTTTCACTAGTAGAAAATCCAGTTTTTCTGTTGATTTGGTCGCGTTGATTCTGTCACATTTTGACAGAAATCTATTGAAATCAACAGATTTCTGTCAAAATGTGACCGAATTAACGCGACCAAATCAACAGAAAAATTGAATTTTCTACTAGTGTTTTTCAAATCTCATTTTTTTCTCCAAACTTTGAGTGGTACTTTCTTCATTAACTCCTAAAGGACTTTTAGGGTTTAAGAATATCATTGATTTTGAAGTATTATAGGTCTAAATGTCACTAAATTATGAAAATCTAAATTATACAATCTTGAAGTGTATATGTTATAGATGACATGAATCAAATTTGGAGTCATTAATTTGGACTTACAGATTGCAAGATTATAATGTTTTAGTGTTGAAAAAGGATGCTGAAATTTTTCCTAGCAACACATAAGAGGTGAAATTTGATTTCTAAATCTATTGTCAAATGAAAAAACTTTAAACTACAAAGTGCTTCAAAATCAGCTTACAAACACATTGATATATGAAAATATCATTCACATGACTCACTATGCTATGCATTGACTATGCACTGAAAAGATGGTTCCTCATCTTGCATATCCCCCAGGCATTTACTGATCAAAATTAAAAATACCCCCCTCCAATACCCCCTGAATACATACAAAATACGTGTACAAAACACGGGTAAAATCCCATATTGATTGTCCATCCCTAAACCTTATGAAGATTATAAGAGGTGGAAGGGGGACGCAAATTTTAAAAATTTAATGTTTTATTTTTTAAATTTGCTAAGGGGTTGAAGTTAATAATAAAAAAAAATGCTGTCTTTTGGGTGCATGACCCACCATGTCTGGGATTTGAAATGTCAAAAAGTAGTTGAAAACAACACATCTTTGGTTGAATCTTCATCTATTGAAATGCTTTTTAGTCACTCATAAGTTCTTGGATTGAGATGAAATTATAATCACACAAACTAAACTAGTATGCAACTGTTCTAAAATAAATGATTAGAAACAAAAACTAAATGAAAAAAAATAAGCTACCAAAGTTCATTGTAAATTTGTAATCAAAAAATGTCTAGATTTTGAACTTTGAATTGCTCCCAAACATTCAGAACAACTTCGATTGATATGAAAAGTTTACCACAATAACCAGACTTTAAAGGATCATAATCTAGCAAATTTTATTGAAAACAACCATTGAATGAAGAAGATACAAGACCTCAAAGTTGCAACAATGAAAATCTAGTTTGTTGAAACCAAATTGAACAAGTGAATTTTGAATGGCTTCAAAAATCATTGCATATTGGATTGGTCTAAAAAATTTACCACACAAACTAGAAGATAGAACATAGATTTATCAACAAGTTTTATTGAATTTGGAAATTATATGCAAAGTTACAACACTTCAAATTGGACTTCTAGAATGTAAGKACACTTTTGGTCTCTTGAGGCGTTTAAGGATTAAGCAAGTTGGTGTTTGTTGCTCTTCAATAACATATATGATTGCTTTTTGAAATATTCAAATTTTTTTGTGAGGTAGATATGCCACTATCGGTAATCACTCATCCTTAGACATGAGCTACTTATTGTAGTCCTTAGAAATCGTGACCGGCATGGCGTAATTCTTAAAGTTTGTTGCCTATGTTTCAGCATAAAAACACCCCAATAGTACCATTCTAAAGAAGGAACAAAAAATTTTGTTTTTCCAAATCCAGCTATTGAATCTTCCATGATATTTCTACTAAAGTATATGAAAAAGAAAATTCAAGAACTTTAACCATATAGATTGTCAAACAATAGTATTCTAAGTGAAAAAGTAATATTGGGGGGAACTTTGCCATATTAGGTTTCCAAACCTTGAATCATCTTTAAATTAAATTTTTTGAAATAAAGAGATTTGTGATTAAAAAAAAATCTAGGGTTGATAACCTAGAAAAAATGACTTCAGAAGAAATTATATTCATCCTTTAATAAATCATGAGGTAGAAATATGATAGAAATTTAATAGAGATCTATATTGTTTATGGTACTAAGTTGGAGTTGAAACATGTCATTTGCAACAATAAGATTGATGAAGCAAACAATACTAATTTTATATAATTTTTTTTTAAATTGTAAAAATTGAGCTAAAAAACATTGGAAGAAACAGCGGTACTATTTCCAGTCACAATACTCTCTTATTGTCTGCTATAACTTTTGAAGCACAAGTCCAATGAACATGAAATTTTTATTGAACATGTCTAATTTTATGGTGATCACAAACCTTGTTTTTCAAATATTAAAACAAAATCATTTTATATTATGAGAAAAATAATTTAGACATTTTGTATTTTTTTAAGTTCTTGTTTTTTTGCCTACATGGCTATTTTACGAGCTATTTTCAAATTTTATGTCAAAACTTTTGCTCTTGAGCATAAATAAAAGTAGAATATTAAATTCCCCAAAATCTACTACACTTTCACATCTTCATAAAAAAATTACGAAGATTAGAATAAAAATCAACATTGTAGGAATTTGCCCAAAATCCTTAACCCTTAAAGTCCCATTGTCCCCTCGGAGGACAAATTGGATTTTGGGCAGGTTCCTGTGACCTTGATTTTTTACGAAACTTTTTGAAACTTTCTCGTAAGATAGGAAAACTAATTAGCTTTGTGGGAATATAATTTTTATTTCAATTGGTGCATGGGAGCAAAAGTTATACCACAAAAACCCAAAAATTGAACTTAGCAGGCAACAAAAAAAAATTTGCAAAAATTCAAAATTAAATTTTTAAATATTTATTTCTCAAATAATATATTTTTGTCTACTTGTGAAGCTTTGATCAATTCTATTTGGACTAGTAATGAGAAAGTTATGGACAATCTTGTTTTTGGGCAATCTAAGCATCTTCTTGAAAAATAACTTATAGGATTCATTTTTGAATGCAATTTTCACAATTTTTCAAAAACAATTGTTCGATAAGGTGAAGTTTAGTATCTAGAACAATCTAACCATTGGAATCATTGTGTTTCAATCCCATCTTAGAGCTATTAACCGTTTAGTTTTTCTTTCAATTTTAAACCTACTTCTACTTAACAATTTTTTAAAGATTGAAAATCAAGTGACTGTGTGTTTTTTGAATTTTTTTGTAGACTTCCAACTCAATTTTTCAACATAAAATTTTTTTAATTCAAAGTTTGTAGTGCAAAACATTTCGACAAATGGCGGTCAAAGTCATCTAAAATTGCAAGCCAGTGTTCAAAAAAGCTTTCTTTTTTCACTTTGAATGCTGATATCTTCCAATCTATATGGTCAAACTTCTTGAAATTTTTACCACATGATCCAAGACAAGTGAAGTACAAGATCCCGTGGATAGATTTTAAGAAAAAATAATTTTTGTTTTCTTGGGTGAATGCAACAAAAATGGCATTTTTTAGTGGTTTTTGAGAGAAAAATGGCCTTGGGACTTTAGGGGTTAAAAGCCCTTTCAATGACAATGGGGTATGTAAAGGTCAATTTTACAAGTTTATAGGGGCATATTCAACAACCTTTGCTTGTACCATTCAAAGTAGTAGGGGTCAACGATCTATACAAGTCTCTTTATGATGCAATTGCTTCAATAAATGACTTAAATGTCTTGTGACAAGAAAGCCAATAGTAGGCAAATGAGATAATATACGTCCATCCCAATTTTTTAATGAAAAATCAACAAGACAAATACTTGAAACGTTGATTAATAGAAAGATAACAACAAATGTGGAGGTGATAACTTTGTATTGTTTGTAGAAGGTTTTGTTTTGGGTAAAGCTTTCTATGTATTGAACTTAGAATTCTTTTGATACCATGAATGTCTTTTCCCTCTATGTGTCAAATGGATTTGAAAGTCACCTAAATTACAATAATAGTCTCCTACAACGTAAAACCTTTGAAAAATTTTAAACTTTGTCCAAAGAAATCATAAGAGGTTTGATTTTTATGAAACTACAAAAACAATGTATGCATTGCTTAGATGATGCTTGAATGGAGTGACAAAATTTCTAAATAAGGTTTTGAACATAGGACCTATCATTGTATTGTAAATTTTTTTGTTGGATCTTGTTGGTAGTCAAAGGAACTTTTAAATTTTTTTGGGGGAAATTTTTTTTAACACACAATGAATAAATTACAAAGTTTCAAAGTGTTATAAATAAGTGTATGAAAAACCAATCCTAAACAAGAATCTAAAGAGGTGGATTTTAGAAATAGGTTACAATTATGTGCAAATGCCACCCTTTGTAGAAGAGTTCCTTTACTCAAGAAGTTTAATAGATACAAAGTTGTTGGATAAAAATATTCAAAGAGATGAACAAATGCTAGTTTGTGTGTTTGAGACTATTTCACTTACATAGAAAGTTTCGGTGGAGGGTTTGAAAATAGATGCATAAATTTTAAGATTGTTATTCCAACAATATTTAGGTGATTGGCATTTGTTTTATCTTTATTTTAAACAAAGCTTGCACTATTATATCATTGATGAGAGGATTTTCTTAGATTTAAGAAGATAGAGCATATTTGGTTTTGACTTACTTAGATGAGTTGTCATGTAGATATCTTAATTGACCATTAATGACTTAATTCTCAACATTGTGACTTGAATTTATGAACCTTTCAAAAATCTTATTAGAAATAGTCTATTTGAAGGTGTGAATGTTGTCTTTATAGAGGTGCTCTTACATATTAAGCTAATGCCTTCAATGACCAAGGAAATCCAAGACAAGCTTCATTGGTTGTAAGGATTTAATCTATACAACTAATTTTTTTGATATGGAAGAAGGTAAATTCTAACTACAAAGATCCTCTTATGATATGGGCATATGGTCACATTCTTTAGGAATTTATTTATTATTCTCATATTAATCAAGAGTAGCATACTTAGGCTTTATTTAGGACCCGATTTAGGATGTTTGTAGTGGGGGCTTGATATGTAGTACATTTTTCATGTTAAGGCATTCTATCTATAAAAAAAAGTTCTACTTCCAATGTTATTGCAAACTACAAATGACAAAGACGTTATCTTAGGTGTTTAAATTTTATTCTTCATATGCTTTTTTTACACATGAATGTTGATGGGAAAAATACACTTACTACATCCACATATTAGATGAATTGAATAAAATAGAAATGACAACAACCATAGCTATTGTGTGTTATTGTATTTACAACCTTTCAAAAATATCAAAAATAAAGGATTCAACTTTCAAGGATTGTATTGTGAGGACCAAACTTGTACATCTTTGTCAAGGCCCTGATGTTACAATGACAAATTTTTGTATGAATATTACTATGTACATGAATATTTATAAGTTATTCTCCTCTAATTGTCTTTTACATAATTTCTTACGTATTATAACTTATATATGTTGAGACTACAAGACCAAAGTATTAGAATGGACTTTAATCTTTTCTGGTATGTCTTTTGATTCTAATAATTACTATTATTTAAAAATAAATTATGTTGTAGAGGAATGTCTAGCTTTGGAGGGTTATTTTTCCTCCATTGATACTTAAACTCAAGTTACGTTGTTTTAAGCAAAAGTTTTACTTAGGATGGTGAGAAAAAAACAAAAACACTTGAAAATTAGAAATTTGATTCTCTGAGATAATATTTATGTCTAAATGCAAAGCTTTGATTCATTCCATTTAGGGAATTTTTAAAATTCCAAAAACTGTGTATCATATTACAATTTGAACTTTGAGCATGTAGTTGTGATCTGTTGATGTTCAAATTATAAAATGAGACGGAATTTTGGTCTATATTGGGATGTCTAAAACCCTAACCCCTAAAGTTCCTTGACTGTGTTTTCACCAAAAACATTCCAAAACTGCCATTTCTAGTACAAATACCAAATCTTAGAAAAAAAAAAATATGTGGACAAATGTAACCATAGGATCTTGTGGCACACTGGTTTGAGAAGATGTGGAAAAAATTTCAGGAATTTCCACCATTTAGATTGCAACTTGGATTGCAAGATATTAGAGTTTCAATTGACAAACAATCTTTTTGGGGCCTTGCAAAAAACAAGGGAGTAGCACTTCACAAGGTTACATTTGTATGAAAAAATGTCCATGCTGGTGGTGCTTCTATAAGTTGGCTACATGCTTGAAAAAATTTAGATCATTTGGAATTCTACAATAGATGGGGAAAAAAATAGTAAACAGAAAGAAGTAGCAAATGATTTGAAAAACTAAATTATTAAGAATCTAGTCATAGAATTGAAAATTGTCAATCCCAATGGTTGTAATGTTGTCATAAACAATCTACACCTAATGTTCTATTTTTTTCCAAAGATATTAAAAGTTGAGTTAAATAATGGACTTCAAAGTTTGTTTTAGAGTAGAGAATCCATATTTGCCCACAAACTAAAACTCCTCATAACTTTCATCTCATTAATCAAAATGGAATGATTCAAAGCTTTCCACTTACTTATAATTCTAGAAAGCCAATTTAAAATTTTTTATCCTGAAAAAAGTGATTTTTTCTAGATCTACCCAAACTACTTAGATTGAAAAATAAACAACACATCATACAATAACTTTTTATCCATGTAGTTAAAAGGTATGAAAATTATTGGGCCTGAAAACAAATAAAACTCCATTTGTAACAAGCTACCCAAAACATCTATGGAGGGTTGCTATTATGTGAGCCTAGGAGCATGAACTCATGAGCCTAGAAGATTATATACCAAAGTTATAGTTGTCTATATTATATAAATTATCTATGATTATAGTGTAGCTATGTTACACATACTTACATTATAATTGTCTATATTACAAGCACCTTCAATAGTTGTAGGCCGATATCTACTTATACATAAGCTTAGGGCTCACGTACTTGCATTTTCATGCTCACACACTAGAATTGTTGCATTTGATATGAATTTCTTTCAAGTATTTTTCAAAGATTTGAAGATACACGTTTCAAATATTTATTTTTCAAATTACATTGCAAAATTAAAAAAAAATTGGGACATACAAAAGCATGTGCCTTYATCTCAAGAAAAATTAATAAAAACTTCCGCCCATGTTTAATAAAAATTAGAGCATACAAAGCAAAGATTATTGAGATTAAGTACACACTCCGTCTAGGGGTGCATTTCACAAGACTTAAAAAGATACTTGAGTCAAACTTTTGTGTTTCCAAGCTTGTATATGATGATATTCTTTTTATAACATACAACCTTCAAGGATTGCAATGAGGATTGATACAACACAACATCCATGGAAACCGGAAATTTTTCAACCGGAATTATACACCATAGGCTTTCCCATTAGTACACAAGAGGAGGAACACAAACAAAATCACCATGCTAGCAATGTCAACAAGCACAATTGACACTGTGGATGTATTTAGTGGTTCCTAGCAATTGTGCCATTACCCAGGGTAGTTTAGGATCATTTCGGACCGATATATGATGAATGTCAACATGATCATATATTTTTTTATGCACCATTTTTCACTAGTTGGCTACAATTGGAAGCCATTGGCTAATTTTGTGTGAAAGATTTTTTTTCCCTATAAAAATAGCTACATTATTGTTTTGTTTTTAAGACTAGTAACCAAAGTTTTTCTAGGTATCATCTAGTTTTCATATAGATGTCACCCCAATATCACATGAGTATTGAGGATTGAATAGCTGTCTTGTCCCCAAATGATAAAAAAATAAAAATGATACATAAATAAATAAATCACTGAATGTGATAGTGGTACCACGTACTACGGCCGGGGTGAACTACCCCCCCTCACTCGGCCCCTTGGAAAAATGGTGAAATTTTTTATTTTTAACGAATGATAAAACTTGAAAATTTTGAATTCATATTTGCAATCAGAGGCCCTAAATGAGCTAGGAAGAGTATTCAAGGTGAATTAATTAAGTCCCAAATAGGGAACCTTTTTTTAATTACACCCCCACAATGACGGCTGGGGTAAGCTGACCCCATCTCTCGGCCACTCAGGGCCGCTTTACACCTAGAGGCCGGGCCAATTCCTCTCCAAGCCAATTGCACATAATTTCAGCCCCTCTTGGGCTCAAGGCCGGCCTCAATTATGCATTAAAATAAGATTTTAACAGGGGCCAGTTCTCCTATATGCATTAGATGTTTTTTGGACCGTCTAGAAGACTGTGAATTCACGGGCTGTGGGAACACATTGGGAACTCTGGAACTCTGCCACGTAGGCAATCTGACGTGGCACAGAGACTGCCATGTTAGATAATACTAATTAATTATTAATTAATTATTTAAAAAAAAAATCAGTTTTCAGTTTCTTTACACTTTCTAAGAATTCTGAAAAAAAAAAAAAAAAAAAAAATTTCTTGAAATTCAAAATTTCAGACTAGCAGTCACTGGTTCCCTGTGCAGGGAATAGTTTCAGGGAACAGCCCCGAAACAGGCTCTTACGGGGGTGAAAAAACATCTACTATAAAGGCCTTGAGGCCATGAAGCCGGGCCAATTCAAAAAAACATAGGGAAAAAGGAAAGAGGCGCTCAAATTTTAGGGCCGCTTCACACCTAGAGGTCAAGCCAATTCCCCTTGAGGCCAATTGCACAAAACTCAATGAATGAGAATTGTTGAAAAATAATAATAATTTATGCAATAATTTTTTGAAATTGAAATCTGACATTGGCCCCAAGGCCAAAAATTAGCCTTTCATTTTTGGTGCACCCAATTCTGCGAGCTCAAGCCATGTCAGATCATGTCTTTTTGGATTAAAATAATTGTGACCACCAAATTGGCCCAACCTCTAGGTGTAAAGGAGTTGGGGCTGATTTAAGCCTTTTATGGCCAATCACAAGTCAGGATTCTTGGCCTCTAACACAGGAAATTGGCATGGCTTCTATGGGTAAAGCAACCCTCAGTAAAACCCTATATTTTATTTTCCACGCATGATAGAATTTGCAAGTTTTGAATTCATGTTTGCAATCAAAGCCCCCCAAAATTCATCACAAGGATCTACAAGGTAAATTAATTGGGCCCCAAATAAGGGGCTTTCATATTACTTGCCCCCCTGTAATTATGTTGAGTGGCCAAGCAAGGGGGCCATTATTCACCCCTGAGGTAGGAGGTCCATAAATAGTCCATCTAAAGGCTGAAGCTAAATTTTGGAAAGGTGAAACTGCTAGAAATCATTTTCAGTAAATTTTCCTTGAAAGACAAATGGAATTGGCATCTAACCCAAGTGATTTCATATTTTTTTTGGAGTTTTGTGGAATTAGTTATGAATTTTTGAAGTAGCAGAAAAGTGCATTTCAATAGGCTCTAAAACCGACCACCTCATCAAATATAGATTGCTTGGACATTGGAGAGTGCAAAAATGTACCTCCAGAGCATGATTGGTTTTAGAACCTGCTCCATTTTAGGACCTCCTTACTGGTACTCCCTAGTCAATCATATCATTTGCAGGCTCTTTGACACTTTCCAACTAAGCAAGGACCCCGCACAAAAGTTCAAATTCCCCAAGAAATGATGCATTTTGTGACTAATAACAGCAGTTTCCTAATCATTAGGATGGGCCATTCTATATTTCATTACTTTTTTAAGAAAAAAAAATTCCTTACCACACAAATAGAGCCCAAATTCAGTCTCAATTCAGTTGCAGGTTGTAGAATGTAGCTGTCAACTTTGGGATATTTATTCATGATCTGACCTATGATGTAAATGCTTACCAACCCCTTACAACCTCATGATAATATGTACCACAAAAATTCACTGACCCTGGAGACCCTAAACCCGGAGACCGTGGGACCCGGGGACCCCGGCCTGCCCTGCCTTGCCTAAGGGGTGAAGTTACGACAACACCATCCTCGTTCCGTCAACCATCAAGAATGTCGCCATCCAAACAACATCAAAGCCGGGTGGCCCTCGGCTCCTTAACCTTATCATTACATGAAAAATGTACAATGGGAAATAAGCAACATCAAAATCATTGCGCTTTTTTGAAAATTGTACGTGGACTCGTCAAATCACGACAAAAACCTTAATTTTTGAACTTGCTGAACTTTTATTATGAGACTTATTGGGTGTACACTCAACAATTATTATACTTATTAATACCCAGGATTATAATGAGCGTAGTTTCTTCTATCAAATCAGTTGAGGGTTAGAATTAATGTGTCAAATATTGGGGTGTTTTGAGGTCTCAAAATTGGCTTTGAAATACTCAAATCCACAGCTAGGTTGAATTGTCATCTATGTTTAGTCTCTAACAAATCCAATTGTATGATCATTTACATAAGGGTTGATCCAAAAATGTTGGTCTAGTCATCTTGAAAATCATCTTTTCTGGTATTGTGTAAATCATTTGCTTAAAAGAAAACCAAGAGCACTCATTGAAAGTCAAACTATTGCCGAATATCTCCCCTTCTAACACAAATTTCCGAAGATATAACATATGCACTTTTTGTCTTAGAGTGTGTCCACTGTTGTTGGCCAAACTATTTTCCATCTAATTTTGAAGAGCCCTCAATTTCTTTGTAGTCCTCACCCTTGCTCACCAAATACAACCCGCAGATTGTTGAATGACAATTCATCAAGTAGAACAAAAGATAAAGCAACTAAACGTATCAAAGGGTTGGCATTCCTCTATACGCCGGCTAGTATTGAGTGTTTAGAGAATAGTGATTGCTAGGGGTTTGGAGACTTTTCATGCTCATTTGAAGAGTGTGAGACCTATTTGTGTGGAAGAACATCCCCGCAACAAAGGCGCCAAACAAGGGTGTCCAATGCATAAAACATGGGCTTGGGTGTGGGTTCAAGGAGAGGCCAACATGTGTGTTTATAGTTTACCCAGCGACGGGACTCACCAAACATGTAGCCCAAGAAAATAAGATGCAATGTCATTATGGCACCTCTAATGTCAACCATTGCCTCCCGGCCACCTCATATCAATGTATACTAAAATGCCTTGAAAGTTGGGTAAAAGTACCACTACAGCACATAGCAAGACGCGTTCAAAGACCACTATTTGACAGTGCCCTCCCTAATTTTTGGCGTGGTTGGTCAAAATATTTTTGTTTGGCCTGCCTGCCATGGACTTCCTGCATAGCTCTAGCACACCCAGTCACCGTGTCTATGCCACTTGAAGTGCTGCCGCGTGGTTGTTCTAAGAGCACCCCCACATCTGCACTTCAAAGAAGCCCAACATGCTCAATGGGCAAGTCAGGGTTATAAATGTTCCCCACAACAAGCTCTTCAAATGAGAATTAGTGGCCATGCACGTCACTTTTTGATGAGGGCATTGGAAAATGGTGAACCTTTAGCACGATGGAAATGTTTCATTTCTTTGCAATAAAAAATAAATTGGATCCACGAGTGGCTTGACAAAGCCATCAATGCTAGTGAGGTTGCGGGCTTCCATTTTGCTTGGCATGCTCCTCTCCCGTGTGGCTACGGAGCTCTGTCAGCTTGCACAAGCTCAAATGGACAAGAGGGCATACCAAGACCACTACTGGTGCCCCTTTGTAGAGAGGCAGCCGTGGCAATGTTCCAAGGTAAGGAAGTTGCACACAAACCAAAGGGGTCCAATGGATGAAAAAGAATCCTTTTATGTAAGACAAAAGTGCACATGTTCATCCATTGAATGTTTTTTGGAGGCCATTAGAGGGACGTTTCAAGCCCGTTTTGTATGCTATGAACCAACTACTGCTGGCCAAAATAAAAAATAATAATTAAATTTTGAAGAAAAGTAAAACATATGAAAAGTTTTTTTTTTAATTGAAAAAATCCAAAAAATAATTAAAATTTATTATTTGACATGGTAGTCTTTTGGCCAAGTCGATTGCTGATTTGGCGTAGTTTCAAGGTTCCCAACAATTTGTGAACTCGCAACCCTTTAGAATCTTGAAATCTCATCTAAGGCTTGGAATTTTGTGCAAAAAGAAGAGGTCAATTGCAAAATAGTTTAACTGCCAATGAGGATACTTGGTTTTATTTGAAGCAAATAATTTGCACGGTACTACTAAAAAGGATGATTTCTAAGGTGACTAGCGTGTCCTTATAAATTTCAATCTTTGTTGTACTTGTTACTTGTTCAAGAAGATTAAAAAAAATTGCATACATATTGGGACAAGTGAATAAAATATGAATTTTCAATGAATTCTAAGAATAGATAAATCAATGTTGATCTTAGGCTCTGATGATGTTCAAAGGCTTACATTTTAGGCACAAAGCTAGACGGGACATTTTTTCCAAAACGTCACAACCAGGTGCAATTGCCTTACATTATCATGGTAAGTGTTGTTACTTTGGACACTTAAATTCCTTAATGCTTGAAGATAATGCATGATGCTTTTGGACAAAATCTAGCTATGCTTTAATAAATGACTTCTTCAACTTTTTTGTGAGCTTAGAAAGTTGTCATATTTTTTTTATTGAAAGTATTCAAGTACCAAACATTGTATTCTCAATTGTGCAAGATTRTAAAACTTCTCAACATGCAACATCTATTTTCATTGACCTTCTTGCCTTGTATAGTACAATCAAGTGAGTTGGAATTAGTGATTTTCAATGGGAACAATATATTTTTCATAGACACATCTAAGGCATTATGCACTAATAAAGGAAAACAAAAGCTAAAAGGAGCCCCAAATATTTTCTAACACTACATCAAGTAGTTGCTCCGATGCATCATGTCCTTTGATGTCATCATTGCAATACTGAACCGTAGGGATGTGCAAAGCGGATTGAAAAGAGGCATGCCACTAACAAGAAAGCTTATCTCCCAAAGCATTGCATCAACTACAATATCGCTAGGCCTATGGAGCTTGGAGATAGGCACCCCCTCCAGTATTGTAACTTCAATATGAATTGATGGATCTAGAGATTTTAGAGCCACTGCATCTAACCAATCACACCCACCTGCATCTACACTCATGGATATAGGCGGATTCAATGATAGCCACCGTCAATCCATTCCTATTAGGGGCTTTTTAGGTTCAATGCCAAATTTATAACTACAATGTTTTTGTTGGACAAGGGTGACATACTTTAGAGTTCAACTTTCCTCCATACTTTTGTAACCTTTTGGAATCATGTCCATGCACCTCGGTTACACATAGCTGATGTTGTATATTGTATATACATGGCATGACAAATGGATGTCTTCAACGTAGCATAGTCTTCCATGGGTTAATCTAATTACAAGGGAATCTATTCACACGTAGAACCATGACTAATCCATTCACTAGGATTCCCTAGCTAATGTCTCTAATTTCAATCCCACTTCCTTGCTTTCTTTGTTCTTGGACTTTTGATTTCTTGCATGGTTTTTTATTCAGTCAAATGTAAATTCAATCTTGTAGCATATCCACACCATGATTGTCCTCCTTTCTTCTAGAAAATTGAGGTTTCCATCATTAATAGTACTTTTTTGAGCCCTTGCTTGAATATATTGCTATCTTTTGGCCTCATTGCTATATAAGCCCATTACAAATGTGCATTTGTAGAATTTATCATGTATTTTAAGTTTTCACCAACTTATAACATGCAAAGGGAGACTTCTATAGTTGACCGGGGCCAAGGCCAAGAGGACACGTCAATGACAATATTTGTTTAGAGGCTCTCATGCCACTTGGAAAAAGGGATGTTGGAGTCAAGTGAGGCAAATAAAAAAAGAAATATATGGAAGAGGCACAATAGGCAGGGTACATGTGTTAGTTGTGGACACATTGGAGATAAGGTCCATACAACTTCATTGCTCTTTATGCTTACTCCTGTAGCAACAAAGGACAACCCAAATCTTGCTACAACATCATTGGATAGTAGAACTTGTGGGATCGGCCACCAATGTGGCTTCCTCCAACCATAGTGCCTAACATTTCATTGAAGCCCCATCTTCTTGTAACATTGTGGAAAGGGAGGCAACGCTCTCACTACTTGTGCTATATTTGAGAACTCCTTAGTTGGTGTCATTTTGGTGTAGAGACACATCTGACCGTTGTAGACATTCATGTTGAGGATAGCCACATTTTAGTTGCTAACTTGGACACATGGAAGAGCACCTAGGGAGTTTTTAGCACACTTCTTACATTTCCATGCTCATAGACTCCTTGCACCATTTTTCCTTGAGGACACCGGATCAAATTCAATGATCTACAAATTTATCTTGTGACATTATATCTCTAGCATACTAGAACTAAATCCATGGCTTTGACGGCACTTGGCACTTACTTACAATGCATTGAAAAGAGGTTGTCCTGCCTTTTTGATTAATTTTCCTCCCCCCTTCATCAGAAAAATTGACAGCCATTGGATTTGAATTAAAAAAAATCCCACACCCCTTTTCAAGAAAAATCAACAACCATCGGATATCAAATACGTATACCAAATACAGATGTTGAATACGACTACCGAATATGGATACAAAATACAGATACTGATATTCCATATAGATACTACATACGGATACAAATACGGATACGATATACAGATTGTTTATCCCATATTCTTTGTCTCCAAACCCACCCTCTGAGAAATACAAGAGGGGGTTGGGGGAGGAAGGTATAACAAGTTATAAAAATGAAAAAATGAAAAATGAAAAATATTTATATCAAATGAGGAGGGGAGGGGGGTTTAAAATTTTAAATTAGATTTAGAGGGGGGAGGTTTTAGTTTTTAGGTGCATTGTGACAGTTTGTCACACAATGCACCTACAATGCACCTAAAAGAGGCAGGAACTGCCTGCACCACTATTGGCACTTGGCACTTACTATAAAATGGCAATTGTGGGTAGTCAAGTTGTCGACACTACAAGAGAAAGGGGTGTTTTACATATAGTCCTAGAGATAAGATTTTAAGTAATGACCTATAAGGAGTCTTATAATAAGGATTCACTAAAAACACATGTCTTTTAAGTAAAAAATTTCCTTAAAAGACATGTGTTTTTAGTAAATCCTTACTTAAAAGATTCCTTATAGGTCATTACTTAAAATCTTATATTTAGGACTATAGTTAAAACACCCCTTTCTCTTGTAGTGCCATTTACAGAGTCTCTATTCCAATTGCGGCTAAAGGTGCTTTTTGATGGCATGSCTTTATTCTAGATTTTGTTTTAGCCACATGGAACATATCCAAGTTGATAAGAGGGCTTTTCATCAAGACATCCACATGAAGATAAATCCAAAAATTATGRAATTTGACAATAAACTCTAAGGTGGGCTCCAAGACTTCAATGGTGTGGTTGTTGACGACGACGACAAGGTTATAAGATCAATAATGTTCATCATCATCTTTGCAAAAAGCATTGGTTACCAAGAGTTGAAAGTAGACTTGCAATATATAGTTATTGAGAAAGACCTCTTTGTGTAGTGGCACAACAATCACTCCAATTTGAGAGCACTTCATCCATCAATTGATCTAATGCCAAATTCTCAACCTCATACTCTTTCATGTATGTGAGTGCTTACAAGGTGTCTTTTGCATATTAATATCAATTGATGAAACCATGGTTGGAAATTTTGGAGGGTAAAATCGTAGTCAGGGATGTGCAAGTGTTAGAATGTTGAASATGAATATTACTTCACATGAAATTGGTACACTATACATTAGTCTACTTGATAAAAAGAAAGTGTTAGTTTAGTAGAAATTGTCATTAATAATTTGGGAACAACTTGCCATGCATTTGGTGAAATGTGAGAGGTTCCTCAAAGGGGACATTCCATGTGGAGGTTAGTATATCACGTGCACCCTACCTAGGGATTTCATTTGGAGGGATATTTTGATGACCATAAACAATTAAATGGTCCCATTATTACCTAACTTTTAAATTCAWRTTACTTTATGCYTTTAYAATTACTTMAAATTTTWWKGRARGGSMAWTT